>JAVTVY010019221.1:0-78237 GCA_036873755.1 Hanleya hanleyi
TGAACAGCTGATATCATTTGGTACATTCATTGGCTGCATTATCTTGTGACGTCATCTCTGTAAATGACATCATGGCACATACATTGTTGCTATACACTATTATGACGTAAGAAAATGGCCTGTGTTGTGACATCACAATACATGTATAAACTTATATCGGTTACATGTACACACAGTTTAGGCTGCTAATTTACTTTTGTTCATGGATTATTCTCTATGATTAGATGCTGGTTGATTTACTGTGCAACATGTACTTGAATTAATACATGTATTCACGAAGACATGATTACATGTTAAGATAATGCTATTTTTGTCCCCCGCCGCAACGCGGCCGGGGACTTTAAAATGGTTCTTGCTTCTATGTGTCCGTGCATGCACGGACATGTCCGTGCAAATACTTCGTAAGCAATAACTTCTGAATGCTTTGTCGGATTCCTCCAAAATTTGGCATCTGCATTCTTTGCGAGAAGACGTCTCTTGGTATTACGTTTCAGCATGATCCGCCTGTAGGTGGCGCCACTGGGGTCTTGCTTCTATGTGTCCGTGCATGCACGGACACGTCCGTGCAAATACTTCGTAAGCAATAACTTCTAAAGGCTTTGTCGGATTCCTCCGAAATTTGGCATCTGCATTCTTTGCGACAAGACGTCTCTTGGTATTACGTTTTACCAAGATCCGCCTGTAGGTGGCGCCACTGGGGTCTTGCTTCTATGTGTCTGTGCGTGCACGGACATGTCCGTGCATGTCCGGACATGTCCGTGCAAATACTTCGTAAGCAATAACTTCTAAATGCGTTGTCGGATTCCTCCGAAATTTGGCATCTGCATTCTTTGCGACAAGACGTCTCTTGGTATTACGTTTCAGCAAGATCCGCCTGTAGGTGGCGCCACTGGGTCTTGTTCCAATCTTTAGTGCATGTCTGTGCAAATACTTCGTAAGCGATAACTCTTAAATGCTTTGTCGGATTCCTCCGAAATTTGGCATGTGCATTCTTTGCGACAAGACGTCTGTTGGTATTACGTTTCAGCAAGATCCGCCTGTAGGTGGCGCCACTGGGTCTTGTTCCAATCTTTAGTGCATGTCCGTGGATGTTCGTGCAAATGCTTCATAAGCGATAACTCCTAAAGGCTAAATGCTTTGTCGGATTCCTCCGAAATTTGGCATCTGCATTCTTTGCGACAAGACGTCTGTTGGTATTACGTTTCAGCAAGATCCGCCTGTAGGTGGCGTCACTGGGTCTTGTTCCAATATTTAGTGCATGTCCGTGCAAATACTGCGTAAGCGATAACTCCTAAATGCTTTGTCGGATTCCTCCGAAATTTGGCATCTGCATTCTTTGCGACAAGACGTCGCTGGTATTACGTTTCAGCAAGATCCGCCTGTAGGTGGCGCCACTGGGTCTTGTTCCAATCTTTAATGCATGTCCGTTCATGTTTGTTCAAATCCTTTGCGAGCGATAACTTTCGAACAATTTGTCGGATTTCTTCGAAATTTGGTAAATGAATTCCCTGCGACAAAACATCGTTGGTGATGCGTTTCAGAAAAACCCACCCGGAGGTGGCGCCACTAGAGTTCATTCCATTATTCCATGCTGCAAGTGATAACTTAGAAACACTTGGTCGAATTTCTTTGAAATATCCTACATATGTACCTTTCTGGGTAACATGAGAAACGTTGCGGCTCATCGGATTCTTCTCAAATTTGGCATGCATTTACCATGCCAGGAGCTGTTGCTTGGGATTGCCTTTCGCTCACTTGCACTCACAGGTGGCGCCACCTGGTGGCAACATCACAAATTCGTTTCCGGGTAATAACTTGAGAACTGACCATCGGATTCTTCTCAAATTTTGTATGAATGTACCGTGACATAAGATGTCGCTTGATAATGCATTTCACTGACTTGCGCCTAGAGGTGGCGTCACCTGGTGTCAAAATCTAAATTTGGTTTCTGGGCAATATGCAGATGTCCCCACGATACCATGTTCCTTGGGATTGTATTTTTCCCGCTTCTGCCTACAGGTGGTGTCTCCTGGTGGAAAAATTTGTTTCCGGGCAATAATTTGGCAACTGCTCATCAGATTATTTTCAAATTTTGTATTCATATGTGACCCGCCCCAAATAACATGAACACCGGTGGGCATCTAGTACCGGCAATAACTTGAAGACCCCTCTTCAGAGTCTCAAAGTTCATATGCCGATACCATGACATGAGATGTCATTTGGGATTGTGTTTTGCCTGCTTGCACCTACAGGTGGTGACTCCTTGTGGCAAAGTCTAAATTGGTTTCTGGGCAATAGGTTGAGGATGCCTTCATATTCTTGTCAAATTAGTTTGCAGATAATATGCCATGAATTGTTCCTTGGGGTTGCATTTCGGTTACATAATTTTCATGCTACATGGTAAAGAAAATATATTACAGTAGCAATCAACATTCAGTCAGCCATTCGGAGTTGATCTCAAAACCTGGGAAGGTGGAAAGACCCCTCTGCTTCTTACGCGTGTGAAGTAGCTGTTTGCCATCCTCATGAATATCTTCTGAAACCGACAGCGCTTATAAATATTGCTGCCATTTTGGCGGGGGACCTAGCATCCTCTGGCTGCTTGTTAAATGAGTACTGCTGATTGGTGAAAATCCATGATATAGTGTTTGTAGGGAATACTCAATATTTCGGTGAGATTTTAACGGATTTTAATGCCAGATACACCAAACTGTTTAGAATTTCCCACTTTGTTCGCATAATAGAATAAGAGATATTTCAAAAAAACCTTTCTGTTCTATAAGGATGGCCTTCACTGTTTCGTACAAAAAACGAGGGAGTATCCCATTATTATAGAGGTCACAGACTGGAATTCCCCTCAAAACTTGATTTTAAAATTGAAAATGCCATTTTTTTAGATTGTATGGATATAAATTCAGCCTAAAGATTGATAGAAAATCAGAATGGATGAATTCAGAATTTAAAAAACAAAAATTAGTGGTGGATTAGTGATGACATCATGCACTTCGGAACGAGGCTATCATTTGGGCGCCATTTTTGTAGTTCTGACAGATGACATATTTCATTGAAATCGAGCTGGCGATGATAGAGAAATTTTCACTTTTTTGAAAGCTACTGGAGTTACTTCACAGAGTCGTAGTGGATATAAACATCTCATTTGCGTAGTGGATACATGAGCCGTCAGCGGAAATTGATGTATTTTGTGGAAAATGAGCCCACATGTCAGCGTTGTTGTTGTTGTTGAACACAGGTCAGTGAGTCAAATTTTTTTTCAACGCTCAGATATTTTGGCCTGAAAATATTCCTGAGATACATAGAAATATTTTGCTATATGAAATATGAATAGGCTCTGTGTTTAGGTCCTCCTCTGAGCGAGGCCCTAAATGTAGGCCTTTTCACAGCAGCCTCCCAACATGTTATAGTATGGAGCCCCCTTAGCAAGGATGACCCAACGCCTGGACCCTCATCCCCACCACGGGACCAAGCCGCGGAGGCCTGGCTTGGAGTGGCCGACGAAGTAACCATCATGGCGAACCCCATTATCCCATTGTCGCCGCTGGCCGACTCCCCGCGGGAGAACACTCCGGATGCCCAGAGGCGATATACGGGGGGACGAGCGGGTCCCTCAAATTGGATCCGTGGGCGGTCGGACCCGAGGGAAAAGTACCCGGCACTGGCCTGCGTAAGTCTAGACCCCAGCCGACAGGAGCTCATCTCGGTGAGGAACATGTTCGTCGGGATGGCATGGGAATTGTGGTAGGTCGGACATACCAACCCCCAAAAATTGGGAAAAATACCGAAAAACAAGAAATCTGGTAACGAAATTATGTAGAAAGTCGACCCGGAAGTACTTCCTCGATAAATGTGATCAGAATCTGGAGAGGACAAATTCGACTTTCTGGTCGACCATCCGTCCATTTTTCAACAACAAGGGACAGTTTGCTGATGATGAAATACACATTCAAGATAATGAGAGACTTATCACGGACACTGCTGAAGTAGCAAATGAACTGAATGACTATTATATAAATTCAGCTGTAAATATGTTCAACAATGGTGGAGAAAATGAACCAGAGCATAACGGATTTCAAAATCACCCTAGTATAGAGAAAATTAATGAAAATGCAAACGCACGTTTTCACTTTAATGATGTAGATGTCAAAGACGTGTGTAAAGTTCTGTCTGGATTGAAGATCAAAAAGGCAACTGGTTTTGATCATATCCCTGCCAAACTTGTAAGCCAGGCAGCCCCTTTTATTGCTGGTCCTGTGGCAGGTATTATCAATCAAACTTTCAAAACTGGTACTTTTCCATCTCGATGTAAACTTGCCGAAGTGAATCCAATACATAAAAAAGATGATCCCCTGGATAAGAAAAATTACCGACCAATAAGTATTCTTACTAGTATGTCAAAGGTTTTTGAAATATGTATTAACAACCAACTTCAAGTTTTCACAGATCAAATCTTGTGTGACTACATATCGGCATATCGAAAAGGTTATAGTACTCAACATGTGTTGATCAAATTAATTGAAGATTGGAAGGGATCACTGGATAAGGGCGGTACTGCTGGGGCACTCATGATTGACCTATCGAAGGCCTTCGACTGTCTTCCGCACGAATTACTCTTAGCCAAACTCTCAGCTTATGGCATGCAGGAAAGTAGTGTTTCATTACTTCGGAGCTACTTGAAAGACCGATTTCAGCGTGTCAAACTGGGAAGTACAGTCAGTGCCTGGCATAGTATCATTCATGGGGTGCCTCAAGGGTCCGTCCTTGGACCTATTTTATTCAATATTTTCATAAATGACCTTTTTTATTTTATAAAATTTTCAAACTTAGTGAACTACGCTGATGATAATACTTTGAGTGTAATTGCCAAATCCCTCAAAGAAGTTATAGATCGCTTAACGATTGATGCACACAACTGCATCAGCTGGTTTCAATCTAATCACATGCAGGCTAACCCTTCCAAGTTCCAATTCTTTGTGACAGGTACCAAAGAGGACGCAGATTTACATCTTGAATGGGAAGTCTTACCCAGTTTAGACCAAGTTAGACTATTGGGTGTAGACGTAGACAAATGCATGAATTTTGGCCATCACATATCTGAAGTGTGCAAGAAGGCAGGCCGTCAATTAAACGCCTTGAAACGACTTTCTAGGATTTTAAATGTTAATGTCAAAATGTGTATTTTTAGGGCTTTTATTCATTCTCATTTTACTTACTGCAGTCTTGTTTGGCACAACTGCAGTAAAACTGACGCCAAGAAGTTGGAAAAGATTCAGGAACGTGGGCTACGCTTAGTTTTTAGTGATTACTTATCTTCATACGAAGAACTACTTTTAAGAGCAAATCTGCCATCTCTTTTTATTCTTCGTCAAAAACTGCTTGTAACGGAAGTATACAAATCTATTCACGGACTTAGCCCAAAATACATTCAAGAATTATTTAAGGTTAAACAAACTCCATACAATTTTCGGAAAACCGTGAAATTAGACCAGCAAATGTGCCGCACAACAAAAAATGGTTTAATGACCATATCTTATCAAGGCGCTAAGTTATGGAATGAGCTTCCTAAATATATCCAGCAAGCAACTAGTCTTCAGAGTTTTAAATGTGCCATTGCCAAATGGAAAGGTCTGTGATATGTTTTGATGTATATGTATATCTCTGTCTAGTTATTCACGATTCTTTTATGTCTTACCTTTGGGATTGTTCTTCTTTTATTGTCTTTTATTTCTTTTTCCTTTCTTTAATGTCGGTGCCTTTTTATCACTGGATTTTTTTCATTTTTTTTCTTCCGTTTTACTGTCTTTTACCTTTTATTTTGTTCTTTCTTTAATGTCGGTGATAATAGCTCCTTAGTGCGCTAATGTTTTACTGTTTGTGAAAACCGACAATAAATAAAGTATCTTATCTTATCTTATCTTATCTTATCTGATCTTATCTTATACCGAAACAGGTCCTGGACCACACAGGAGACAGCTGGTTTCCTGCAGGACCTATAACTCCCCTATGGAACTTAGACCTATGTAATTAACTTTGATGATTTAATCTATGTACCAATCAAGACCAATCAAGAAAAACGGAGGGGGGGGGGAAACATTATACGGAGATGGACTGGGGTATGGCGGTTCCTGCAGGCCGAAGTGAGGACGCCGCCATGTCCCCGGAACTCGGGGGGGGGGGGGGTTGAACTGGACAGGACCCCAGAACCCCCATGTGATCGGTTGTTTATTGGACTACAAACAGCGTGACCAAACATCGGCGAGGGCGCCGACATTTCGAAGGCGTGGGTGGTCTAACGAATATTGGTATCCCCTCAACGTTAAATCAGGACTAAACACAAGCCCGAACCGAAGCGCAAGTCTGGAGCGAAGAGTGCACGCCAACCCGGAAACGTGACGGAAATCGGGGTCTACATGATGCCACAACGCTCAACATAAATACGGGTATACAACGGGTATATAACTGAATGAACTTACCGTCCAGTATTTGTGTCCATTCTTGGTCTGTGATATCAACGGAGATTACTGCATAATGTTCCCGTTGACAAAGAAACTGTGCAAACTCCATACGGCGATATAATCAGCAGTAACGAAAGTGAAACTAGACGTCGGAAATCCCCCAAAGTCTACTTGGTTATAACGATTGGAGTTATCGTTCCTAAACTGCACAATGATGTGAGTTGTCTTTGACTGGATAGTGCAGATGGCGCTGCGGGAAAATGTGATTTATCATGCGGGCAACACGACGTCATGTGAACGTTGGCCTGATGGGTATGAAAGTGACTGCATCGAGCGAAAACTTCACTTCTTCACCCAGGACGGAAAGGTAAATATTATCCAGCCTACTGGTACGGTAAGACGAGTTTTGTCCAGAGACAGGGGAGATACTCGGAGACCAAGGGTGTGATCGGTGGACTGTCGGGCAAGCCTTGCTCTGGACTGGAACGGACCTCGGGAACGTATAGCAGCGGTATTATCGGCGAAACGCGGGCTGCGTTCGGGCGTCTGGTGATATTCCTAGGGTTGTGGAATCGGGCTGCTGATACAGGGGAGATACCTACGGACCCGAGACAGAGGGAAATCACGATCTACCGTACCTGCCGGATTGGAGGAAGAAGTCACCCTCTCAAACCCGGTTACCTTACACAGACACCGGAGTGTTCACGGCGGAGAGGCATAACGCTGTCTGAGAGCGTTCTCACCGTGAAACGGGTGGCAGGACACTGGTACTACCTTGGAGGGAAGACGATACGGAGGCATCCTCGCAAGACAGGTTACAACTGTGGAGAAGCGGACGCATCCACGGTGGGAAGACGAACCCACCTGTAGAGGGGATCTCGTACAAGAAGAAGCAGACGTATCCATGGTGGAAAGACGACCCTACCTGTAGAGGGGATCTTTTACCAGGAGAAGCAGACGTATCGACGGTGGGAAGACGAAGCGATCTGGGCAAGGGAATACTTACATTACAGGTGAAGATACACGTATCCACGGTGGGAAGACCAAGCAATCTCTGGGACCATACGCACCTGTAAAGGGAAGACGACCATATCCACGGTGGGAAGCCACGACGTTTTCTGGGGACGATATACCTACCTTAGAGGGAGGAGAGCCGCTATGTCCATAGCCTCGCTTCAACAACTGGGAGAAGGAAGGACGTCGAGCCGCTATCCTTAGCCTCGCTCCAGCGCCATTCCATAGCAAGAGAGGGGCCAGCAGCCAGTCCGCCCCTACGATTACCTACCGTGTGGAAAGGGCCAGCAGCCAGGCCGCCCCTACGATTATCTACCGTGTGGAAAGGGCCAGCAGCCAGGCCGCCCCTACGATTACCTACCGTGTGGAAAGGGCCAGCAGCCAGGCCGCCCCTACGATTATCTACCGTGTGGAAAGGGCCAGCAGCCAGGCCGCCCCTACGATTATCTACCGTGTGGAAAGGGCCAGCAGCCAGGCCGCCCCTACGATTATCTACCGTGTGGAAAGGGCCAGCAGCCAGGCCGCCCCTACGATTATCTACCGTGTGGAAAGGGCCAGCAGCCAGGCCGCCCCTACGATTACCTACCGTGTGGAAAGGGCCAGCAGCCAGGCCGCCCCTACGATTATCTACCGTGTGGAAAGGGCCAGCAGCCAGGCCGCCCCTACGATTATCTACCGTGTGGAAAGGGCCAGCAGCCAGGCCGCCCCTACGATTATCTACCGTGTGGAAAGGGCCAGCAGCCAGGCCGCCCCTACGATTATCTACCGTGTGGAAAGGGCCAGCAGCCAGGCCGCCCCTACGATTATCTACCGTGTGGAAAGGGCCAGCAGCCAGGCCGCCCCTACGATTATCTACCGTGTGGAAAGGGCCAGCAGCCAGGCCGCCCCTACGATTACCTACCGTGTGGAAAGGGCCAGCAGCCAGGCCGCCCCTACGATTATCTACCGTGTGGAAAGGGCCAGCAGCCAGGCCGCCCCTACGATTATCTACCGTGTGGAAAGGGCCAGCAGCCAGGCCGCCCCTACGATTATCTACCGTGTGGAAAGGGCCAGCAGCCAGGCCGCCCCTACGATTATCTACCGTGTGGAAAGGGCCAGCAGCCAGGCCGCCCCTACGATTATCTACCGTGTGGAAAGGGCCAGCAGCCAGGCCGCCCCTACGATTATCTACCGTGTGGAAAGGGCCAGCAGCCAGGCCGCCCCTACGATTACCTACCGTGTGGAAAGGGCCAGCAGCCAGGCCGCCCCTACGATTATCTACCGTGTGGAAAGGGCCAGCAGCCAGGCCGCCCCTACGATTATCTACCGTGTGGAAAGCGGGCCAGCAGCCAGGCCGCCCCTACGATTACCTACCGTGTGGAAAGGGCCAGCAGCCAGGCCGCCTCATTGATGTCACCTACCGTGTGGAAAGGGCCAGCAGCCAGGCCGCCCTACGATTATCTACCGTGTGGAAAGGGCCAGCAGCCAGGCCGCCCCTACGATTACCTACCGTGTGGAAAGGGCCAGCAGCCAGGCTGGGCCCCGCCGATTACTTACCGTGTGGAAAGGGCCAGCAGCCAGGCCGCCCCTACGATTATCTACCGTGTGGAAAGGGCCAGCAGCCAGGCCGCCCCTACGATTACCTACCGTGTGGAAAGGGCCAGCAGCCAGGCCGCCCCTACGATTATCTACCGTGTGGAAAGGGCCAGCAGCCAGGCCGCCCCTACGATTATCTACCGTGTGGAAAGGGCCAGCAGCCAGGCCGCCCCTACGATTACCTACCGTGTGGAAAGGGCCAGCAGCCAGGCCGCCCCTACGATTACCTACCGTGTGGAAAGGGCCAGCAGCCAGGCCGCCCTTTACACGGCATTTTATATTAACACTGTACATATTTACATCTTTCAATCGCGATCATCCTGTATATTTAATTGAATATAATTGCATATTATTTGATTCTATATCAGCCTTGGTTGTCTCTACACTCTCCTACTTTCTCGATCCAGACAAGGTGACAGGTCGAAGTGAATCTCTAGTTGGCAAGGACTAGTGTCGGCAGGGACAGAGGCCTGATAGCTTGTACGCTACCATATAACGAGACCTAGCTCAGCTGCGTCCCGTTCATTGACCGGCCCGGCACACGTTACACCTGCATTTGCGCCTACTTTTTGAAAGTACTTTTTTTATTATACATGTTTTGTCTGGGGCATTTGAACAAATCGACTTGTGAGCGAACAGCGCTTGCATTGTTGGAAGAATTATTCATTTTCAATGAGCATATAGCGATCGTACATATTATATATATTATATAATATATTATGATACTGAAGAGCCCTTAGAATACTTGATGGTCTACAGAGTGGTTTTACATATTTTCAGTCAATAGGGAACGTGAATATACTAATTCCAGTAATATGACTGTACTATAATATTGAATTATGCAATATTGATTATGCATAGCTTGATGCGCTCTAGAGCCATTAAAATACTTGGTTAGCTGAAGAGCCATTAGGATACGTGGCCGAATGCAGAGTCACCAGAATACTTGACAGGCTGCAGAGCCATTAGAATACTTGGTAGGCTGAAGAGCCATCAGAATACTTGACAGGCTGCAGAGCCATCGGAATACTTGGTAGGCTGAAGAGCCCATGCAGAATACTTGACAGGCTGCAGAGCCATCAGAATACTTGGTGGGCTGAAGAGTCCATAGAATACTTGGAGGGTTGAAGAGTCATCAGAATATGGTAGTCTGAAGCGCCATTAGAATACTCGGTTGGTTAAAGACCCTGTTAATATTCACCATGATGTACATTGAAATGTTTTATTATGATCGAACATGGTTGATGTTATGAAAGGAATGATGTAAAACGGTAACGGGTAATGAGATTTGTGAACAGAAATAACGATTCTGTAAAACTTGTGCCAAAAACATCGAGCTAACCGTGTATTTATTACACGTTTTAGCACGGTTATGTGAAATCAACACGCGTCAAATGGAGGTGTTAGGAGATTCCATTTCACATGTCGGGCGAGGAAAGAGACGTCTGCTTTTATGCAAGTAACAATCGAATAAAACAAATAAATAAATAAATAAATAAATAATTACAAGATGAAATTTCTCAAGTTTAACTGTTGTTTCCATCGTGAAATTGATTTAAAAAGCGACACAAATAGACAGATATCCACGTAATTTCCACACAACTGAGTCAGCTGACAGTATCATTCCACATTTGAGAATCCACATAAACTCTTCCATTGATATTGGCACGATGCCAACCGAGACAGGAGCATCGTGCCAATATCAGTTGACGATTTTTTTTAACAAAGGGGAGAAAGGATTAGAATAGAAATAATGTTTTCTTAAGCGTGCTTTAATGGTTATTTTACGCACAGATAGTTTGGGAAAGTTTATAAAGTTTAGGGCGCGGGCTTCGCCCTTGCCTTAAAATATAGACTTAGTACGAACACATTATTTTAGCACCGCATGACATTCCGCTAGCAGCGCATGACATTCAAAATACATGTGTTGTTCTATGTGTTATTGCGTATTGGTACAGGAGAAATACATGTAGCATGTTACCTTGTTCTATGCGATAAGGTACGTCTCAATCGCATAGGACATCGCACCTATCTCTTTATTTGTGCATATACGGATCGGAGAATTGCATGCATGGTGACACACACTATTGATGCTCTAGTGTTGTATTCAGTGTAATTTCAGAGAACCTACAATGACCTGCGCGAGATGCATATCTTTGAATCAAAATCTCCCGTTAATAAATATCTGAACATTTAAAGGCTTTTGTCGGCCTGTTTTCATTTTAGAGAAGGAATGTACATAGGGGCTCTCTACGGTACCTGTCCGCCATACACATGTGGGCCAATGAAGGCTTCACTGCTCAATTCATCTGAAATTTTTGTTGTTCGGATGACAGTTAGAATATTTGCAATGCCCAAATTTTTGCCGAGCATTTTGTGGGTGACCTTTGCAGTTCCCCAGGCACAATGTGCTGCTAATTCATACCACCTCATTAGATCGTTAGCTCATTAAATTATGAAACTGAATTGATGTATCCCTTAGTCTGCGCCATTACACTGGGCATGTCAGTCACACAGTCGACCCCATTTAAAGGTTATATTCAAAGACGGCAGTTTTGAGGGGAGACGGGTCAAGTTTGCTACGTGACGTACAGGAATCATGAATTCTCTCAGAGAGTTTCTATCGCATGAGTGATACCATTACTTCATTCTCTGTATTTAGGGTTGATTTAAATAGTATTTATTAAGGCAAGCTTATTATTGTATCTCCCGCATACAGCAAAAAAGTACAAGAATAAATTTAGTTTAACAGTATAACATACATTATGATCGACTCGGAGAGGTAAGTATTGGGAAAAAGCTGAAAGTAATAATAATAATAATAATAAAGGAAAAAAAAAAAAAAAAAAAAATTCTAAAAAAAAATAAATAAAAAATAAAATAAATATATATATATATCTGTATTACGTAGAGACTCGGGGTGTCACTGGATAGTTTGACTTCTCCGTCGGGTCGCCTATCGTGAATCAATATCATTTAAACAAGTTCGCGGATCCAAAATATATTTTGTTCAGATTTGTCTTAATCAAAGCGTTCACTTTCCGTGATGTAGGTTCCTAAGAATTTCTGAATTTTAATATTTATATTTTCGTCCTTGTCGTGATCGCCAAATAACAAACGTTTTGGTGTTGGGATTTCGTGACCTTTGAAAATTGTAAAAATGAGTCCTTGGGTTATGAAATTTTGGGCAATGAAAGAAGAAATGGTCCACTGTTTCGTCAGGATACCCACAGTTACATTTTGTAGTATCTGCAAGGAAATTATTAAATAAATGTCTCTTCAGGTTGCTACATCCATTCCTGAGGCGACACAGTTGAATATTCTCTTCCTATGACATACATAATACCATGACGGTGGAGTGGAAATTTTATGCATATTCTGTAATTTCGTTTGAACGCAGAAATTGTAGGTGAGCTAGTAACCGGTTCAGGGAGAGCATTCCATTCACGGAGTGTGGTCGGGAAAAAAGATCCTCGAAATAATTCTGTTCGACATTTATACGATGTGAACTCGTTTGCATTGCGCGTGTTATAAGGATTACGAACGAAAACGGGCGCGGGGAGGTGTTTCAACAAATGCAGATTCGTCATACCATTGGCAATACGGTAGAACATCACGAGTCTGTGAATTTGGCGTCTTCGTACAAGTTGTTCAAATCTTGCTTCAATATACAGCGTTTCTGAACTAACACTTCTGGTAACACCTGTTATGGTTCTGAGGGCGTCTTTTTGTATATTTTCTAATCTAATTATTTTGCTTTGGGGCAGATTATCTCAGACGATGTCAGCATATTCCAGACTTGGCCTTATGAAGCTCTTGTACATAATTTCAAGGGATTTCCGATCTAAAATATATTTTAGGCCTTTGAAAATTGAAAGTATTTAGGGTTGCAAGCCAGAGGCTGCAAACCTTTTATGATTGGTATTATTATTATTCCGCCGGATTTTGTAACAAAATTTCCTTGGCCGCCGTTTAGTTTGTTGCATTATATTCTCCAGGAGCAGCTCTCTCGGATTTTTATGTAACGGATTTCGATAGCGACTACATGTATGTTATGGGACACGGCGATGCTGAATATGGCGAATTCGTGGTAAACCGGTTAGATCTAATGAATACCGAAAGAAGAAGCCGATTGGTTAGATGTTTTGGCGGCCATCTTGGGTTCGCCCTGAAACCTTTCAAGATGTTCTTCTGTAGATTGACTCGACACTTGGCGTACATGATTGGTGGATCCAGGTCTCTCAGATTTCTATTTAAAAAGTTGCCCCGCAAAATAAAATAGCCGCCATTGACCAATCAAAATTGTCGAATTTTCAAATAACGGAATCGGATGGGGAAAGTGACTACATGTATATGCATCGCGATATGGCGATCACGAATATGCAAAAAAATTTGCTCCTAGGTCACGTGATTTGGCCGCCATCTTGAATTTTGTCAGAAACCGAACACATCTGGTACAGGCTATGTCAATTATTTCAACGTAGATTCAATAATTTTTCTCGCAATTCTCAGATGAAAATCGCCCAAGTTTGTGAATTGACGGATTGTGTAGGTTCGATCTGATCAGAAGCAAATGACATTTTGCCAAATAAGGTAAAACAGGCTTCCTGGTCTAAAACTAATGCTGTTGGTTCATTGGCTGCGATGTGTGCTTGAGCCCGAGGATTGCAGCTCGCTGCTATATTTTAATAGACTATTGTCGTTCTTTCCTGAAAATGAAATATATGAATATGATTCAATATTTATCAGAGGAGTTCCGTGCTAATATTACGCCTTCCGTCCCTGATGATTTTGCCTAATATATTAGACGGGTCCGTTACGGCGTTCATATTCCCTTATTTCTGTGATATGAACACAGCTTAGTGTATTTGTTGTTGAGAACATCGGTTTCTAAGTTCAGAGTTCAGTACAAGTTCTGCAGGAAGTGTCAGTCTATCGCACATTGTCCTACACGATAAGAGATGGAACTTCCCCACAGGCTGAATTCTATCGCACATTGTCCTACACGATAAGAGATGGAACTTCCCCACAGGCTGAATTCACACTCAAAATGAGTCTGAGGTCCTTGGTTTATTCAACATTTTACCAACGTTGGCGTTCAAGATACATGTCCCGTTGCCAAAACGAAAAGTATATATAGGCTGTAAGCAGTGGTGAGGCAAACAGTCAAATATAAATCCAGTTTGTTACCACTGGTTTGAGATACCCATGTACAATACATCCGTGGACAGTTTCAAAGAACGCCTGTGTGAGGACGGGTACAACAGGAGTTGTCGCCCATGCTTCACGAGTTCAACAGAAAATCTCCGTAGGCTCTAGTACAGAAAGTCAACATCTTTCGGCTGTAGATCCATTTATGCAACCCATCCGAACCAGCCAATAAGAATAAAAGAGTGATAAAGACTTAAAGAATTATTTTGAAACGTTTGAAGAGCCAAAGCATAAGGGAAATTTATTTATTTTTGCATTTCTTGCTGGCGCCTATACTTACAACATTACGTGAGCTAAAGTAACTCGTGGTGCGCATTGCACGATGGGAAGGAAACATGGCCGATTTCCAAACTGTACACGGATGTATTGGCCCTTATGCAGGGCGTTGGGAGCTTCGAAAAAGCTCTCCATGTCAGTTTAAATTTCGAATTCGAGTCTGGCGTGAGATGACGATCTTCAACGCGACTTCAATGAAACGTTATCAAAGGGCCTCAGTTCCACTGGCAATGAACTCCGTTCAGACAGTTTAGATTATTTTCAGTGAACTGTTTAGTGATGTGCGCCAATTGTTATTGTGTTACTGCGGGGTTTACTCGAATGTAATTGAATTATTATGCGCTGTCAAACAGTCCTGCACAGCGCAAATTAATCATCGTAACTTACAGTTAGACAGGTGAGGCGTAAACCGCACGAGGCGGGGATTTGACTTAACATTTATACTCCATGCATCAACATTTAGAGTGTTCATGCTTGTAAACAGCAGTTCCGCCGCCGTAGCACACGCTTGGTAAAGAAAAAAGTGGTGTGTTTATTAATGTTAATTGTTTGATACAAAGTGTAAACATGTACACTCCCAGCTGGCAGGTAATATGCGGTTACTATACTGGTGCCTGCACGGTTGCGAGAGTCACGTAGTTCATCGGGAAATGACATTTAAAGAAATAAAGTAATTTCCTAATTTTCTAGGGATTTACTCAATTCTCTGCAGGTATATATAGCAAAGGCAGTAATGTTAACAACGTCTGGATATATGAATCCAATGGGCCCCATGCTATACATCTGTGCGAACCCAGTCAAATTCTCGACAAGAGATCTTGCAGGCCTATTTGTTCTGATATCTATATGAGTGCAGTGGACAATAACCTGCATTTATAAGCATGTAGATGTTGATAAACGATGAAGATGTCCACAATTGACCAGTCTGGATTATGTTTTGACAGCTGGCGTCACCCACGCTGGTGTCAAAGAGATTTTTGTTCAGTGCGCTCGATGTTCATATCTCGCAAACCGATTGAAATTATCAATTTCATACAAATGCTACTATGAAATTTCTCTTGGCGAGCTCGCGAGGAATAAAACCAGAGGTGACTGGCCGAACCTCTTGTATTGCATGGTATTAGGCACGTAGAACTACCTGTCTAAAATGGAGGTACAAAGGTCGTTTTTGCTTAATATCATTTGAATTATTTCATCATAACACTCCAGAACCTTCAGGTGACATGTCGTAATAGTGATTGTCCAATGAATTTTTTAACAGAGAACAAAACATTCCGCCAATTATTATGCCAATTAGAGTGACGACAATTTATTGTTTTAATGCCACTCGATGCGGATCCATGGTCGCATATGGCGGATGTCCCTTAGTTCGATATATTCTGATTTTAAGTTAACTAATTACCGTATATTGTGTATAGTTATTTTTAAATATGTATTGTTTTATATGTTTTTAACAGTGTTTTGTACAGTACTAAATTTTTATACTGGGCCTTGTGGAAGACTAGCTTTTGCTAAACAAGCTACCCAGTCTAAATAAAGATTTTATTATTATTATTATTATTATTATATTCTTGACTTTATTCAACCTGTAACCATCTCGGTCATCTATACGCGGTAAGACTGACCCTGGGATCGTGTGTATCCATGTTCAGCCTACTTTCGGCAACTGCAAGAGGGAATTTCCAGAAATCATTACCACGTGACTTCGTCAGCCAATCAGCTAAAGTCTACCGACGTAACCCCAACGTAACCCGCCATTTTCGAGTCATGTGATATCCTACTTGTTCAAAATTACAGATCTATCACACATCTTGGATGATATGAAAGTTATTCAGTATAGTATAAAACTAACTCGAGTAAACCGCACCTACACGTCAGACTGGTGAAGCTCAGACTTTTTGCGTATAAGAACGGTAGAATCCCGACACCGCCATGCATGTATATATGTGCATATAATCATGGTTTTTCATGGTACACATTATATATTTTGTAAGCCTAGGCAATATCTGTTTCCTAAGTGGTATGAAAACCTGTAATTCATCAGATTTCTCGAGTCTGTTCTCAGCCGGATGAAGGCCGAACAGAATAATGGAGACATACGATTCGCAAGCCATCTTATGGATGGCGAAGTGTACGCAAATGGACTTTATTGGGCAAAAACGACCCTTTTCACCTCCATTTTTAGAGAGGTAGTTCTCTGTAACCTGTTAAAAACTTCAGGGTAAATGTCTGACATTTTAACCGTACATGTGCTCGAATTGGATTCTCGGCCACAACCAATGTTAATTGTGTTAGTGCTAATAAAGATTTGATATTGAATTGTGCGGATGAAGACTACTGTGTATACAATTGGGGGTCAATCTATAGTGGTCAGTTACATGTTCTGTTCCTAATATATAAAGAAAAATCAGCTGGTGAAATTAACAATTTATTTAACTGATAATGCGAATCTGTTGAATCTGTTTAACTGTTGAATATCCGCACCTAACAATGTTGTGACGTTAATCTGTCCACAGGCGGATATGGGGCCGATCGTGGACGGATTCAGGGAAATAAGTCACAAGAAGGAATGTTCCGAAGCGGCGCGCTATGAAACTAGTTTAATTTAATTCTAATAATCATTATTGGTGGCCAGCAACGTAACAATAGACAAGTAAATTCTTTGCATGTTAATTTTCTGGCAATTTGGGGTCAATGTCAGATGATAATGAAGATGTTGTTAAAAACTTGCCGAATACCTTCTCTTAAAAGTCAACTTTACCCGTCAGTGCACACGTCAGGACAAACATGTACAACACCTGCACGTCAATCGCCCCACTCCATGCGGGCCTCTCTATTTACGAACGAGCATGGCCATATCACAACGGCATAGACTCCGGTGATATATAAGTTGTCCGTTCCGTACCAGTATTAGCCAAACTGGTTTATTGCTTACGCTTTGAATAGGAATATGTATGTAGGTTTACTCTAAATTCGGGATCGGTATATACACGAAGCAACAGGGTCAGTGAGTAGAGAAAAATAAGCTCTGTTGTGATTACTCGCTGATGAATTAACTACATTAAGACAATTGAAATATGAATATCGTGTTTGAACTTTGAAGGCACTGTTTCTCATTGTCAACATTATTGCTGTGAGAAACAAACATATCCCTTCCCGTTCTTTCAGTTGCCGCCTCATCGGAATACACATTTCAAGACTTCAAGATGGCGATTTCCATGGATAAGTTGTTATGGCATCTAGGACGACCGGGACGATATCAGATTCTGGTCTGTTTACTGCTGTGCTTTAATTATTTCCAAATTGCCGTCAATCATCTTGGTATGGCTTTCTTCGGCGCGGCCCCTCTTGGTTATCGCTGTGGACCAACAGAAGTTTTCCATCCCAACTCGTCCATGTATTCCGGTTACGAAAGTGTGGACATGGAGTCTTGTTTGAGGTACGGAAGTTCGAAACCCAACGTTGCGAGTTGGTGCGCCGTTCGCGACAACTGTACGTCATGTAACGCTAGCACACCATTCATCATGGAAGATAGAGAGTGGACAATAGTGGCACAGGTATGTACTTGGCATATATTTCAATAGTTCATTCGCCGATAGTTTTTATGGTCGCGAGCGACCGGGCAAGGTTTGTTAATCCTCTATGCAGGTCTGCGTTAGACCGGGCAATCGTACGCTTGCCGACTCATGGATACAGCAACTTTAAACCTAGCCACCTGGTAGATCACATTCATTTTATCCTGCCAGGTAACTTAACCCTATCTGTCCAGGCCTTGGGGACCTGTCCAGGCCGGGGTGGGGGGACCCCCCCTAAATATTTTTCTTACCCCTTGAACTAGCGGGCTGAAACTTACAACTCTATACCCCTGGGTCAAGCTCTACCAGAAAATCTAAAACAAATCCAGGATTGCCGCTTTGATGACGTCAAAGTGACGTCATATTCAAAACAGGCATTTTTGGTCAATTTTTCGATCAGATTTTTCGAAACTTTTATATATGTATTTTCTGTGCAAAAACTGCATGATAAATTAATAAATAATAGTCTGATGTGAGATAAAATAGATTTGGCCCACTTTTTCTCGAAGAAAAGCAGAAATTTGAAGAAAAATGGCGAAAATATAACTTTTCTGGTACCCACATGGTCGCCATCTTGAATTTACCCATGATACTCTACTCGGAGGATTATGTAAATAGTCTAAAAATGACCCCAGTATGATAAGCGACAAAGTCGCGGAGGCTCAGCTTTCGATTTTTTGTCGTTCCAGAGATAAGGGAGAAAGTTTGGTAAGGGGGATCATAATGACCCTCCCCTAGGCCAGGTAGGATTAACTACACTTCTCATGTTTCTTATTAATCTCATTGATATGGAATGCCACAAATTAAACAAAGGTAACTGTTGGAACATGAAGGTCAATAACGGAAATTTTCTAGCAATTGACATAAAAATTGATAGCTGGCCCGTCACACGAATTAAATATTTACGGCCCAATCAGGGATGAACCAATTTTTTTATCGATCAGAGTACACAAATCATAGATAAATTAAAAAATGACATTGTCTTTATATGCGGAGATTTCAATCTAGTCCAGGACCCCGAATTAGACATGCATGATTATCAGCATATAAACAATGACAACGCTAGGGAAAGAGTGCTTGAGATTAAGAAAGAAATCGGACTTGCTGATCCCTTCAGAAATCCCTCGTTAAGCCCTACACATGGCGAAGGAAAACCACGTTAAAACAAGCTTTCAACAACATCTGATCCCATAATGAAAGACATTACAGAAGTAAGTATTGAATCAAGTTATAGGTCAGACCATTCTGGGGGGTTTAACAAATTTGGGATGAATTCATTTAAAAAGGGACGAGGCCAATGGAATTTGAACAACAGCCTGCTGACAGATTGATACCCTATAATTGAAAAATAAGAGGAGCTGCAATTTTATACGCCAGCTTCCGGAAAAAGAAAGAAATCGAAAACGAAAATATGCTGATACAAGATATACAGAATATTGAGAGCATGGAAAACAACCCATTCGATCTACCAGAAGATAAACAAAAAGAACTTGAAAATATAGTCATTTTGTGCGATCAAGAACCTAGTGGATGGTAGAAGGGGGAAACCCACTAGTTACTTTTGTCTACTTGAATCGTGAAACCACGTCAACAAAATAATTCCAAAACTCGTGACTAAGAATGGGAATATTATTACAGATCAGTCGGAAAAATTAGTAAAGGCAAAGCATTGTTACTCATGTCTATGCTCGAAAAAAGAATTAGAGGAACCGGCCAAAAATCTAGAAAACAAAACAAAAACAAGTTAATACTGCCTAATACAACGGTGCCAGTACTTAATACAGACCAAGCATATAATTTAGAAGGCGCCCTGACACTCAGCGAAACTACAAACTTTCTGAAAAAAATGAGAAAAAAACAACAGGAGCCCTGGATCCGACGGGTTTTCTGTAGAATTAAAAAAAAATTGGGATGAACTAGGCGGTTTTGCGGTAAGATGTATAATTTATGGCTACCAAACGGGAATGCTATATATCTGTGACGCAAAGACAGGGAATAATAACATGTTTACCAAAACCAGATAATTCAAAACTCAATAAGATCAATAACTTCACTGAACGTAACTTACAAAATGGCTCCCGGTGTATAGCCGAAAGTACTAAACAGGTGTTAATACTCAGAAAATCAATCCGGATTCATGAGCGAACGATATACAGGTGACATACGGCTGATCTGTGTCTCGGGGCAATACACCGAACAAAAAAGATTCCCGGCCTGCTTGTTTTAGTTGACTTCGAAAAAGTATTTGATACTGTTTCTTGGCATTGTATACATGACGTATTAAGTTACCACTACTTTGGTGACTCAGTAAAACAATGGATAAAAGTATTTTATAAAAACATATCTGCAGCTGTGACATAAAATGGATTCCCCTTTTTTAATGTCTCAAGAGGGTGCAAACAGGGAATTACAAGCGTCTAGTCCGTCATCCATAATCCAGCCGTCGTCCATTAGAGAATATCCGCGTCCATAATCCAAAGACCTATTCCATATTCCATATAACAGTATTAGCACCAAATTCAAAAAGACAATCATAGTATACATAAACATAGGCTTGTTTCCTGCAAGAGAGAAGCGAACGCTCAAGATACGGACATAAAGAGAGCTGGTATCGAATATAAAATTAACCAGTACGCTGATGACACGACATTTATGTTTGATGGATATTCAAATTCTGTAAAAGCTCAGCTTGTCTTCTTTACAAATTTGCAAAAAAAACAGGACTAAAAATTAACGTGACCGAACAAAAGCTGTAACGATTGGTGGCAAAAACTTTAGTGAACAATTTTTCCATCACAGATGGATAAACAACAAAAACCTACTTCTCTAAAATACTCAATCTTATAATTTTTGTCACTAAGCAATACATTTACAAATCCAAATTCAGAAATCGATCACTTTCAATCTTGGCCATTCAAAATATTATCAAATAAAAGCACTTGATCGAAAAATTTATGTCATTAACAAAAATCACGTCTTGATGAATTCAATAAAACCTGGGAACCATGGCTCGGTGCCGCATCCGGCGATTGAGCACACTTACACATGCATAATATATTATTCTTTATTATATGTGCATGTATAGGTGTACTAAAAGTTTATTTGGTTACAGTTTGATCTCATGAATACAGAGAGAAGTATTTGTTTCGCTATTCCAATAGAGCCGAGAACGTTTAGGGTCTGTATGAAAATCATGTTCCACTATATTGGAATGGCGAAACAATCTATGTATGTATAGATCGAAATGTTTGGAGAGTCGCAGAATCATGTATGAAATATAGTACGTAAGAGTGTGTGTCTGTGGGAGTGAATGTCGGAATTACAAGCGTCTAGTCCGTCATCCATAATTCAGCCGTCGTCCATTAGAGAATATCCGCGTCCATAATCCAAAGACCTATTCCATATTCCATATAACAGTATTAGCACCAAATTCAAAAAGACAATCATAGTATACATAAACATAGGCTTGTTTCCTGCAAGAGAGAAGCGGTCAACAGTCTTCAATGATGCCGGCAAGACACCATGATGTTCCAAAAATATCAAATCCGTATCGCTGATCAGAATTCTTAATCCATAATATTCGTTGTAAAGTCGTCATCTAAAGAATGATGTATCTCAGTCACGCTTTGATTGTGTCTGCTCATATGAGTACCATGAGGATCTTGAAGTACATGGGTTCATACGGCCCCTAGCCCCGGGTTAAGCGGAATTAGACACAAGTTACGAAACGTAGCGCCATAGATCTTGCACGCTACGTTCGTATTTTTTTATCAGCATGCGATATGTATCGCCAAATTTGAGAAACTTTGAGTGGAGGCGTTTGGTGGAATAGCCCTGTTTTATAAGTTTCTGCAACAATGTTTTGTGACGTTGATTAAAATCATCACATTTAACACAGGACCTAGCAAATGCTACTAAGCGAGATATGTATACGCCATATGCAGGTCCCACTGGAGTATTACTATCCAGAAAGGGATAGTTTACGATGTCGAAATTGTAATCATCTCTTTTGTCATAAAGTCGACGAGAGAGAATGCCCGCTTCATTTTTATAGAGATATAGATCTAAATATGATGTGCCTAAGTACGATATATTCTACAATGCCACCATGTTATCCACCAAACGGTGTCCACCCATTTTTCTGTAAATAATCTGTAATCTACCTTTGGTTCACCTGCTTGGTTTCCGGGAAGAAATCAAAGATAAATTGTATTTCTTAAATGTCTAATATTAAAAAAAATCTAATATTCAGTATTTGCTGCAAAATATAATTTGCTAACAGTACACATACTGTAATTTCAGTATTTTATCGTTTGTATATCAAAAGATATCGGTAAAAAACCTGATTATGCCCATTCACTTCTGGGCGAAAGATCAAGGTCAAATCTCGACGAGAGAGGCCAACAGTTAGGCAGTGACGTCGAAGTTCTCCTCTCTATTATCCCAGTTCCCCTATATGTGCTTTAAATCTTTATTCTTCTAGATGATGCAGTCAATAAATCAACTGCGATAACTTTACACTCTCAAAACTACTGTTCACAAAAAGTACACAAACACAAAAGTGTGGCAAAAATTATCATGCACAGTGTTGTGTACCTTTTATACACACTTTTGTGTTCGACCTGTACACATCGATGTGTATCGATGTGTACTTTCGGCGCATAAATTGCTTTGAGAAGTTCACAGAACTGTGTATAAATTGTACACACCACTGTGTCTGATTATTTTGCCACACTTTTCCGTACTTTTTGTACCCAGTAGTTTTTAGAGGGTAGCGTAGCGGTGTACAAGTGTTTGAGCTTGAAGTCACATTTCCGCCTACTCATCGTCCCTACACACGTTTCCCTATCTTAGCTACGCAAATCGAAAATGTGTACTAACTGCGGTAGCTATGTGTATTATTCGAAAAGAATACGATGAGGCCAACTATACACATGTATTTATTTTTATTGGACACGGACCCCGACCCATTCAAGGGCGTAACACACAAAAAATAAACTGAATTAAATAATACCGGTAGGTATCATCCAAATTCAATACTGACCAATACATGTATAATTTCTGCTGTCGGTTCGTGACGGTTCGTCGTGTGACCCCGCAATAAACTTGAGTTTGAATCAGGCATGAACTGGACTCCGGTCAGAATTCATTGTCTGGCAGCTCACAGACGAGCAGGCACAATGCTGTCTTGCTTGAGGGCAGGATCATTGACCCGAGAATTGGATGCACTGACCCGCGAATACAACCCGCATGGAGAATAAAGTACCGATAATTTGGTTTTAGTCCAGAATGGTTTCCAAATAGTCCTGAAAATAGTTTGCACGATTATGTAATGACAATTTCAATACATCTGAGTAAATAGAAGAATAATGGTATTATCTCCGCACTTCGAACTGTACTGTGCACTGTATTATTATAAGATCGTCTCCGCACTATGCGCTGTATTATTATTAATATCTCCATACTATGTACTGTTTTATTATCATCTCATCTGGAAACTATGCACTGTATTATTACCAGGTCATCTCCGAACTGGGCACTGTTTTTTTATTAGTATCGGGCCCTTCCCGTTCTATGCACTGTATAATTATAATCAGTTCATCTCAGCACTATGCACTGTATCATTATCAGGTCATCACCGAATGTGCTTTTTTTTCCATTAGTATCGGCACCTGTCGCTCTATACACTATTATTTTCAACCCATTTTCATTCTCTGCGTCTCCGCACTATATATATATATGCACCTTATTAAATTATCTGTCCAGTTCCTAATATGTACTGTACTGTATTATTATAATCAGGCCATTACCTCACTATGCACTGTATTATTCTTGTTACCTCTTTTGTCAATCGCATATTATGAGCAGAGTTGAATTGATAGTGATTTGATATTTTCTAACAAAGAAAATTTGCTGTTGTTATCAGATACAATGTACGTACATCGTCAACATTTCTTTCCACGTTCAAATGTCCCGAAATTTCGACTCATTATAAAGTAAATTCTAGTTAGAAATGTCGAATTGAATTTTAATTGAGTTGACGCTAATGGTGGGATAAAGATGCCCCTTATCACACTGACAACTTTTGTTGAAAGTCACTGAACGTTAATTTTCGACCGAAGTATCTCGATATTTAAATAAATACACGTATTCCCCCAACGCCCATCGGAATTTCAACTATTAGTATCTCGAGAAGAAAGATGCCCCTCAGTTACCACGTTCTCGAGTATGCCATATAAAATCTCCTATTCTGTAAAGACACGCTCAGTTTAAGCTGACGCATGTGCACCCTTGACTTAACCCGGTGTCGTATATATTTGAACGCAGTGACGTTGATCACTTGATACCATTGTGAGAGTGACCTGTTTTCATATTTTCATACATATTATGTATGTACTTGGCAATATCCCATACATTCCCTGGGTACAATGGGTATTTTAAAAACTTATATTGACATTTTTTCTAGCTTCTTACTCGTCAACAATAACAGTCGATTACACAAATAAAGTCTCATAAATGTACTGAACATTTTGGGTAGATTACCTACATATATTTTATATCGCGAAGAAGATGGTGAACCAGTAAATGATATGAAACGGTGGACATTTTCAAGGAATAATGCAGTCTTACGCTCTAAAAATATCTTTATCTCAGATGATAACATATAATAAATTTCATCAAATAGAAAACAGACCAGATCTGAATGGATGTCGGGTTGTGTAATCCGCCCTTTCTACATTAATTCTTGGATAATGCTGTCTTGCCACGGTGTCGGCGACAGGTGCACAGCATGTGAGCCACCGCCTGAGCTTCGGTTCGTTCTCATGATCTCTCCCCTATGTTCATAACATGGAGTGGGTTTTTCAACTATTGATAACTGGTCTATTGATAACTGGTCTATTGATAACTGGTCTATTGATAACTGGTCTATTGATAACTGGTCTATTGATAACTGGTCTATTGATAACTGGTCTATTGATAACTGGTCTATTGATAACTGGTCTATTGATAACTGGTCTATTGATAACTGGTCTATTTACAATAATATGGATCAAATGTTCCTTCTAGTCTAAGAACGCACCAATAACCTTACATTTATGATAATTTTGAGAACTTCAGGTCGAAAATATACCAGTCATCATCGACTGAAATATATTCTGGTTTAAAGAGATAGCGAAGCGCTCTGATGGACGAACCGGAGCTCCAGCGGCCAACCACGTTCCGGTGCACCGTCCGCTGCCATCGAGGCCAGACAGCAACTGCTCCATTGTGCCCCGCGTTATTCTTCCGTAGACATTTATGGTCTCTGAAGTTAAATTACATTTGCTCTGTTTTTGGCAACCAATGGCGTACATGTATGTCTGGTACATTCAACAGCTCGTGGTCACGCGTCTGTATATCTGTGCGCTTGAACGGCTGATTTGAATCACAACGATCCACCTGACAACTTTAAAGCAGTATTTCGGAGTATAATAGCAAGCGACAGATCGGACAGAATTTCTGCGGCAATAATCGAAAGATCTATTTCGTAGGTCAGTTAGCAAACGTCTTTCATAGGATATAGGGAAGCTATATCTGACCATCTCAAATTGTAATCATCTCAGTTGTCGTAGATGATAAATGATGATCTAGTTTTGATAAAGATTGTAGGTCTAATGGTAGCTTCCAACATTAATCATTGGACAATGTCTTGTCCCGGTGTCGGCGACGCTGGTGCACAGCACGTGGGCCACCGTGATTATCGAGTTGTTCCCATGATCTCTCCCCTATGTTTATAACATGGAGCGGGTTCTCTAACTATTGATAACTGGTGGAAATATGATAATATGGATCAAATATTCCCACCTTTCCAAGTAAGGACCAACAAGCTCACATTTCAGGTAACCCTGGCAACCTCAGGTAGAAAATATACCCGTTATCATCGATTAACATATATATTCTGGGTTAAAGACATAGCGAAGGGCCCGGAATGACGAACCGGAGCCCAAGCGGTCAGCCAGGTGTCGGTGCACGTCTCGCTGCCGTCGAGGCCAGGCAGCATTGTCCAGGTATTAACCTGAACTATAGTGAGAATTGCCCATTATAATGCTGAAACATGTGGAATTTTCCGTCAATGCCGGTGAAGGGTGAAATATATCCTTCACGGCGTTGCCTAGGGTTTACGCAAAGCAAGAATCTTGTATATGTGGCAGTTGAGAGATCGAAAAGGTTTTTCTCTTTGACTATATCCCTGTCCGAGCTGCACTTCTGACATATCGATGATATTTTCATCGTCTGGGCTCGTGAGGCGGTTGTACGGATTAACATAAAATACCTTAAGGAGTTCCAGCATAAGGCCATTGAATGTTTCAGGTTAACTGCCTTCGAAATTATCGGGGGACAGATGGAAACAAGCCGGCAGGAACGCTATCGTCCGGCATACTCATATGGACCTCGTTTGTTCTGGCACAACCATACTCAAACCCCACGATATAACAGTGCATGTTTCAACGACATCGACCGTAAACATCCTAATACATTACATATTCAAAACCTGCAGATGTATCTATGACAATTACGCTGATGATGGTCAAGGCTGTCTCAAAGAAATGCTTACTATTCAGTAGTGCTAACGGCCAGAGTCAGTTCTGTGATCTCGGTCACGTTTCTGTCCGACAGCATCCATGTACACGTTCATAAAATTAGACCGCGGTTCGCAGTTCGTTATTCGGGACCAGTCATTCAGCGACTCATAACAGCGCCCCTAGCAGCGCCCCCTGGCGTCAGATTTGGGATATGAATATGCAAAGATATAGAGCATGGCATTCTCTCTTGCTATACAGAGTTTGGAGTTCAAAGTACTCGTAATAAAAAAAATATAGATTTCCATATCTGAGGAAATAATTGCTAGTCTCCTCGAATAATGAACTGCGAACCGCGGTCTAACTTTATGAACGTTCCATGTACGGAAGTGGCTGTCTCCGTACCCTTTTTGTCTCACTATTATTACTACTATTATAGTGGGTACGAAGACCCAATACTCCATTCCATAATCTGTTCATCTCCCAGCCTTAGTGACTCTTGTCCCGAGGCTCTGTACTTGCAGGATCAAATTTACTGTACTGAACCCACACCGTCTATGGCACCAGTCGTCTGTCCATATACGACAGGCAGTCTAGTGAGTGAGTAGGATTTAACGTCCGTTTCATCAATTTATCATTCATATCACGACGGTGCCTACATGTGCCACGACACGACAACACTTTCACGTCTTAGTATCCTGGACTTTGATCAGCCAAGTCAGTACAGCACCCGGTTACCTATCCAAGACCGGTACTTCAACCGACACAGGCTCCCCTTCATCCCATTTATACAGAAAGTGGGATGTTCTATGGAACGCCAACCTGTCTGACTTGATACGACTCACATATACATATAAACTGAAGTACATACAGAAAATAGCACTTTAAAGCAAAACAAACGATCTAATCCAAATTCCGATCATACGTATACATTAAGTTGGTGAGTTGCCGTTAGCCAATACTTATTAATCTTGTTTCTGATTTTCTTGTTTACAGTTTGACCTAGTATGTGACCGGAGATACCTGGTGAGCCTAGCTACGTCCATCTATTTCATTGGCGTCATGGTGGGAGGCTTGTTCTTTGGATTTTTCGCCGACACCTTTGGGAGACTTCCGGTCCTGATCGCCACTCTATATCTGCCCACCTGTGTAGGTATCGGCCTTTATTTCACCGACTCCTACGTCCTCTTCGTTATCCTTAGGTTCGTCATGGGATTCCTTATGCAGGTGAGTTTCAGGTTCAGTTTCATTTCATCACATCTATTTCAGCTTTGGTGAAAACGGTTGCTGTCAGCCATCTTTGGTGTAAATGCTCTTTGACGATCCCCAAGTCTCTTCGTTTGAGCTTTTGTCGGGGATAGTCGGCAAGAAATTGAAGGGACAAATGTATGTCAGCCGGAGATTGGAAATGATTTCCAAGTCAAAATACAACCATCACTGTAACCTAACCCGACACATATCGCACAAGCGCATTCACTTTGGAGACCATAAGAGTTATGGTTGCCAAGTACCAGGTGACATAATCTCATGTGACAGCTGATCTCTGGCTAGAGCATTTCTTGGTGAAACGCATATTTTTCTGATTCCAGCAACACGGAGAACCATCTGATATCTTGTCGAAGTTTTCTAGGCTGACTGGGAAATATCGACCGGGCTACTTTGGTGAATCTCACTCAAAAGAAGAACGATATTTGTCAGAATCCCGATTATGACAGAGGTAGTCGGCAAGTCATTAAAGAAAAATGATTTCAGTCGAAGATTTAGAGAGGACTTTTTCGAAGTTACAGGGCATTCATCACTGTTATCTTGTCCGAATTATCTCTCGTAAGCGCATACATTCTAGAGATTCATTCTTAAACGAGGACTCGTAGTCTTCTTTAAAAGCTGACCTCGCTTTTGTATTTTTGGTCAAAAAGTATGTTTGTTTTGTGGAAACTCGCTCAAAAACGGAGCAGCATTTGTCAGAATCTTCTTACATTCGAGAAGATTTACCACATTGTTTTACTCAAACAGTCGTTTCTTATTAATTGCGCAGGGTTTGCAGATCGTTATGGTGAATCTGTTAATGGAGTACTTCTCGCCCAAGATCCGTGGGGTTGCGGCCTGTATCATGGAGCTGTTCTGGGGTATCGGGGTGTTCGGGCTGGCCCTCAATGCCTACCTTATTCGGGACTGGCGTTATATGCAGCTCTTTATCTCCCTTGCAACCTTGCTCACCATCTTCTATGTCTGGTACGTATTTGGCCTTGATCTAACGACCTCTAGCATCTACGCTTGATAGATGTATGTCCGCATGATAGTCAGCCCATTTCTTCAACCCTCAAACCCTCCACAACCCGCAAACAGCCAAAAGAACACGGGAAAGAATCAAAGCCTTTATTGTTAAATTTCTAAGATTTTCCTAGAAGCTTGTTAGTATGGAACATTCATCAGCGCGAACACGATGGTCTACCTATATTCCGACAATAATCAACCAGTCAAGCGCACATCTATGCTGATGGCGGAGAGCCTGTGCTTAATGCATGAGACATTCTGACTGATAATGAGTGATGCACGCTGGCAGTCTGGCGTCAGTTTCCCAACCGTGTGACCTCTGCTTTGAACAGAGCAAACAGAGTTGGCTAAAATAGTAAGCGACGTCATCAATGGACCAGTGCGTTCGGCAAAGTCGTTTATCAGGAGAGAAAGGGGGAGGAAAGGGCCTGGCAGCAAGGGTGGGAGAATTAGAATGGGTCTCCCTTTTGGACCATTTTTGAACAGTTTCGAACAAGAAGTGGTGAGGGCAATATATCACTCTCCCTGTGAGATAGGAAACGGTCCTAACTCCACCCTCGTTTCCTGCTCAGCGATATAAGAAAGGTAAAAAGCTGAGTATGTGGTACTTTTTCAGGTTATTTCCCGAATCCCTCCGCTGGTTGTTGGCCAAGGGGAAATACGAGCGAGCAGAGAAGTTGATAGAGAAGATCTCGAGATACAATGGGCAAAAGGAAGTTCCGACAGAGGTTTATGCCATGCTGAAGGAGCACAAAGAAACCAACGAGAAACCAAAGGTTTACAATGTTTTTCACCTGTTAAGGAACCGGACTTTGCGGATACGCAGTTTGATTTTGTGGTACATATGGTATGTATTCCTTCGGTGAATCAACGTACTTTTTTATGCTTCAACGAATTAAAGAAAAATAATAATAAAAATAAATAAATGACGACAGATTGTTTCATTCCACATCTGCTGAGTTTCAGTCATGTAAGTCCCATCCGAATATTGCAGCGTTTTGTTCACTGAAACTGTTGAATTATCTATGTTAAACCGTCTCATGCTCCAAAACTGATAGATTTGTATAATACAATTTGTAATATTCTTAATGGTCATTCTTTTGTTAATTATGGAATTTAGATTACAATTATCTATTTTATATCGTTCATTCTTTCGTATGATTTTGATTTATTCAGATATTTTTTTGTTCAATGGTTGTCTGTGTAGCAATTTTGTAGCACAAAGTCCAGTTTTTTAACTATTGGAATTTTTTTGCAGGTTTTGTGTATCTCTGGGTTATTACGGACTGGTTCTGAACACGGGATCTCTCCCTGGCTTCAAATACACGACATTCCTTATTGGAGCCGGTGTGGAGATTGGTGCCTATCTACTGGCCATTGTGGTTCTTTTTTTGTATGTTAAAGTTTTACAGCATATCACGCTGAACATTAGCTAGGGAATATAGCTTCTACGATCTGCCGAACCTGCAAAGCACGCGAGAGCTAGGACCAAAATTTACACACATGGGGTGAATCCGAATGCTGACAGCTTTCTATTCGAAAACTCTGGTCGAAAACGTTTACCCTTGATCAGCATCAGTATATTAAAAACTCGTATACGAATAATTACAAACCTATAGCTTGAGCATTTTAGATGTGATTTTACGAAATCGACATTCATCGTCAATTCATTTGCTAGTTGCCCGGCAGCCATCTTGTCCACCCGGGGCTGTCATGTAACATAGTTCATGACCTCGAGGTTGTTAAACGGACATCCAAACAGGGTCTGAAAATGTTGAGAAAAGTATTGATACTTGTAGAAAATATGTTGTTTTTGATTCTAGCGAAAACAGTTTGGCGATGTTGTGTCCCATCTTTGATAAATTCTAGCTGAAAGTTGGGATTTGTCAGCTGAAATTCTTCCAGGGAGAGCGACCTGTGACGGCACAGGTGTAAGACATAGCGGGTAATATAGCGCTCAGCTCCCACTTCGATGAAAATTGAAGCGATAGGGACTAACATGGGTTCAAATTTTACGGATTACATGATGAACTAAAATCATCTACATGTAGCAATCACAGTGTAAATGAAAATCAGGAATGGTCCATACATATGTAACGATATTGTCCTATCAATTTGGATCTTGCTGGGAAACCCAGACACGTCAAAACTTGGTTCTAACTGGAGAGGGCCCTCTCGATTGCTCAACCAATTTTTCCTGGAGTTTTGGTGGATGACGCACCGGAGCGAATATGCGCTCATATATTATTAATAGGAGCAAGAAATGGAAGATTTCAGGCCGGTTATGAAGAGAAAAAGAACAAAAAAACAAAACAAATCGATTTGTTCTGCTGGCATGAGAAGGGGAGGCTGTTAACTCAAGTCGACCACCGTAAACTTTGTCTAAAGTCTGGTAACTCACCAGATTATATAGGGCGACGGACGGAAGAGACTATGAATCGATTTAGCTCAATTTAATTCTGATTGAGATACAAGGTTTTCTGCAGTCACGGCACGACTGTGATATTTCTTCAACTTAGAAACCAGACGCAGGCTCCTTACCGATTTTCTCGTCTTTCGATCATTTGTCGTCATTATCTCCGTAATTAGGTGTGTCAGACCACTTTCCGAATACAGAGCTTCAACATTACTTCGACAAATGCAAAAACAAATTCTGGCGAAAAACAAAGATATTGAAGAGGTTAAAAAGCCCTGGATATAGTATGTGAATCTAAATACTGGCTGCTGTCTGGTATCAGAGGTGTGTGACGTATTCAGCAGGAGAAATTCAAGCACTGTTGAGTTTTTGCTCGTCAAATTTCACTATACTAAACGGGTGACAGTTGTAAGACTTATATATTTGTAAATGCTAGATTCCATAGATTGATAATCCGTCGCGGTGTTTGGGGATCCCTTTAATTTGATTTATGGTACCAGCAAGCCATGTGCTATCTTCATGGGGCTATGTGGGTGACATGATCTTGGACTTCGAGCTCATGAACTACGTCACATGACAGCCCCGGGTGGACCAGAGATCCAGACAGTGCAGTTAATGAGTTGTCCAAAATGAATATCCAGGGTAAATTGATCAATATGTGACACATGAGTTGAGAACAATGGCATAGCGACTCAGTACTGTGATTAATTAATTTGATGGCTGATGTAAGTATAGTATCACCAGCCTCTTTCTATTCCTTGGTTTGGGTTACTTGCCGACGAGCAGTGATTCTCTTCGGGTACTCCTGCTTCCCCCACCATTCAAACTGGCTGTCACCATAAGAGTGAAATAAGATTGAGTGTGACATTACCCCCCCCGCCCCCCTCATTGTATCTCGCCTTTACATCGTTCTCGATTTGTATCAGATTATTGGAAGTTATCTCCCCTTAATGCTCTCTTATCCAAATTCATGTTTGTCAAAGATTTTTGAAGTGTGGTGTAGAAGATTAAGAGGATAAACTATGTAATTCAACTGAGTTTAGCGGTAATGGGCTTAAATAGGGGAAACTATTATGTGTGATAGCGAGTCCGCTTTTCACGGCATACAATCGATAGTGCGCCTCTAGGGGTAGCCTACTCGCTCGCTCTTGGAGGTATAAAAGTCTTCACTCGGAGTCATCTGTCTACCTGACCGTGCTTTGTAAATCCGTGATAAAGCCTCCAAACTATTATTATATAAAAAATAGACTATATTTTCCTACGAAGTAGGCTACCATTTGCAAATTGTCCGGTAATGAGTCCAATCGAATCCTTTCGTCGGCAAGATAAGGAGAACCGTTGACATTAGAACCTTGATTTTTGGCATGAAGGTGCATTCGGAGACTGTTACCAGCAAGTTCTGAGCTGACCTACTTTTGATGAACATTTCTGGTGATTTTTGATGAAAATCACTGGTGATTCTGACTTGGGCCGTGCCCATGTTAATATAGGCAGAATTTCAACTGGGGGTCCAAGAGTTCAGTGCGCATCGGAGTTACGAAGTAGGCTACCATCTGCAAATTGTCCGGTAGTGACTGAGTGAGTCCATCCGAATCCTTTCGTCGGCAAAATAAGGAGAACCGTTGATATTAGAACCTTGATTTTTTGCATGAAGGTGCATTAGGGAACTGTTACCAGCAAGTTCTGAGCTGACCTACTTTTGATGAAAATTTCTGGTAATTTTTATTGAAAATCACTGGCGATTCTGACTTGGGCTGTGCCCATCTTAATATAGGCAGGTTTTCAACTTGGGGGCAAGAGTTCAGTGCGCGCCGGAGTCCTAATGCCTACCCTACTTCGTAGGTCCTTTGACGTTAGTCACACTGCCATGATATTAATGTATATATTTCACGGAACATTAGTGATGTTGGTGGTCATATCCACACAAGAACCATGGTTTCGCCCTTTAAGAAAATAAAGTGCGAAAGTTACTGCTCCTCATCACATGCACACGCGTGTTTTAGGTGGAAGTTCAACAAAATTCAACGAAGAAGTGCGGAACTGTTTTTTATTTTGGCCGATGTACAACAGCGCAGCACAATTTTTCTGCACCTGTTCCGGTACTAAAAGTCGCACGCTTTGGATCGGCATCTTGATGTGTTCTATGTTTATTGAGTTGTTCCGTGCGATGAAGAAAAGACACGAAAATAAAGAAAAGTACGCCAGAGAAATCGAATTTAGAGCGGAACCTTCCATTTTCGCTCCGAGATAACCCTTCTTTACCTCCAAGAGCAAGCGAGTACCTCTAGAGGTGCACTATCGATTGCATGCCGTGCTTTTGACAAACGACGATGAACAATAATATGGGTTTTAATTGTCTGTTTATTTCCAGTTTGGGGAGAAGATGGCCATTGGCGATATATTTTATTTCAGGAGGGGTGGCTTGTATTGTATCCGGTGTTATAGAAGGTAATTATATTCCTACGAAGTAGGCTCTCATTTGCAAATTGTCCGGTAATGAGTGAGTGATTGAGTCCATCCGAAACCTTTCCTCGGCAAAATAAGGAGAACCGTTGACATTAGAACCTTGATTTTTAGCATGAAGGAGCATTAGAGGACTGTTACCAGCAAGTTCTGATCTGGCCTACTTTTGATGAAAATTTCTGAGATTTTTTATTGAAAATCACTGGTGATTCTGACTTGGGCTGTGCCCATCTTAATATAGGCATGATTTCAACTTGGGGGTGTGGGGGATTTCCAAGATTTCAGTTCGCGTCGGAGTCCTGATGCCTACCCTACTTCGTAGGTCCTGTAACGTTAGTCACACTGCCATGTATTCCTACGAGGTAGGCTCTCATTTGCAAATTGTCTGGTAGTCAGTGAGTCCATCCGAATCCTTTCGTCGGCAAAATAAGGAGACCGTTGACATTAGAACCTTGATTCTTGGCATGAAGGTGCATTAGGGGACTGTTACCAGCAAGTTCTGAGCTGAGCTACTTTTGATGAAAATTTCTGGTGATTGTTGATGTAAATCACTGGTCATTCTGACTTGGGCTGTGCCGATCCTAATATAGACAGATTCCAACTTGGGGCGGGGCGGGGGTGGGGGGGTGGGGGGGGGGGGCCTAAGAGTTCAGTGCGCGTCGGAATCCTAATGCCTACCCTACTCCGTACTTCAGATCGATATCAACCAATATGTGCTATTTTGGAAATAACGTCACTGTGACCTCATCAAAGCAGCCATCTTGTATTTATTGACATTTTTTGGTAGAGATTGATCCAAGGGTATAGTGGGGTCCGTTTCATCCCCCCTAGCTCAAGTGGTATGAACATACTTGGGGGGGGGGGGCGGCTGTTTTTTGTTGTTGTTATGTTAGCTTTTACCGTAACAGAAAGACGTGCGAAGTCAAGGATTAACTATTTATTTACAATAATAAAATCTTATACAATTTAAGTAAGGTTAATACAACAAATAGATGTATGAAATATAGTCTTACTGTTCAGTGCTATACCGGTGTACACTTTACAGTCCTTGTTGACGCTGTTACGTCAATTTTACAATAACAGCAAAACGTAACAGAAAGACGTGTGAAGTCGAGGATTAACAATCAAATATTTATTCACAATACTAAAATCATATACAAATTAAGTAAGGTTAATACAACAAATACATGTGTGAAATGTAGTCTTACTGTTCAATGCTACACCGGTGTATATTCTTCAGTCCCTGTTGACGCGCACAAATCACTCTTCTGTATAATGGGAATCCAACACTGCTCAGTTGTTCACAATCCCAGAAAGTGTCCAATATCCGACGGTTCAATAGCGTAGATTACACAGCAGGCAAAAGTTAATACACAGGAGTAAATAATCCAGCAGTCCGTAATTACGGGCAAAGGTAACACAGTATAACACCCACATAAAAAGCCAGTTTGAAGTCCCTCCTGAATAACTGAGTGACACGCTATTTATACTCTATGAGGCATTACAGATTCTACAAATCAAGAAGCTTCTAGAATACACAGCATTGTCGCATCTACTGACGTAGATACAATTCACAATAGCCTTCGAGAAAGCTCCAGATGGCTGACCCACATAATAGTACGTAAACAAGCTTACCTTAGCCCTATTATTCGAGAAACATCCACAATCTCTAATAATAGACTACAATACCATGCCAACGCGCACAAATCATTCTTCTGAATAATGGTAATCCAGCAGTGCTCAGTTTGCACACAGTCCCAGTAAATGTACAATATCCGATAGACGTTAACAAATAGCGTAGATCATGCAGCAGCCAACAGTTAATGCACAGGAGTAAATAATCCAGCAGTCCGTAGTTACAGGCAAAGGTAAATCCAGATAGTAACACAGTATAACAGACTCACATAAAAAGCCAGTTTGAATTCCCTCCTGAATGACTGAGTGATTCGCTATTTATACTCTATGCGACTTTCCAGATCATTCTACGGATCAAGAAGCTTCTAGAATACACAGCATTACCGCATCATCTGACCTAGATACAATTTACAATAGTCTCCCAGAAAGCTGTAACTGGTTGACACACATAATAGTACGTAAACAAGCTTGCGTCAACCCTAGATTTTAGAAACATCCACAATGTCTAATAATAGACTACAATACCATGGCACTCCCCCTCTTAAAAAAAGAAAGTTTCAAATTTGGAAATTTCTTGTCAATTCAAAACATTATTTCCAAATCATCAGCTGTTTCCTCAGTTAAATTAAATCCAAATCACTTTCATCCCAAAGTTGTTTGCTAACAAAATGTTTAATAATGAGTTTCTTAATTTCTTGCCTTCTCAAAGATGTTTTAACTTTAATTTGTAGGAATTTACACAGCGCAAACAAATCCTCTTTGCGTAGTTCGTTAAATACCTCTTGACTAGGCTTTAAGGTAAACTGTGCTGGGTCAAATGACATGCTGATAGTGTACTCCCTGACTTCACAAATTTAGACAATATTGTAAAGCTGTATCAATTTGAACTATGTTGGAAAGCTGCCAGCTGATCAATAATGTAAACAAATCTTCCCAGTCAACGAGCCCCCAACTACTGTTACGTCAGCTTTTACCGTGATAGAAAGACGTGTGAAGTCAAGGATTAACAATCAAATATTTATTTACAATACTAAAATCATATACAATTTAAGTAAGGTTAATACAACAACTAGATGTATGAAATATAGTCTTACTGTTCAATGCTATACCGGTGTACACTTTACAGTCCTTGTTGACGCGCACAAATCACTTTTCTGAATAGTGGTAATCCAACACTGCTCAGTTACACACAGTCCCAGCAAATGTTCAATATCCGATAGCCGTTAGCAAATAGCGTAGATTATGCAGCAGCCAACAGTTAATGCACAGGAGTAAATAATCCAGCAGTCCGTAGTTACAGGCAAAGGTAAATCCAGATAGTAACACAGTTTAACAGACCCACATAAAAATCCAGTTTGAATTCCCTCCTGAATGACTGAGTGATGCGCTATTTATACTCTATGAGGCATTCCACATCATTCTGCCAATCAAGAAGCTTCTAGAATACACAACATTACCGCATCATCTGACCTAGATAAAATTTACAATAGTCTTCCAGAAAGCTCTAAGTGCTTGACCCACATAATAGTACGTAAACAAGCTTGCGTCAGCCCTAGATTCTAGAAACATCCACAATGTCTAATAATAGACTACAATACCGGTTCATACTCCGTGTAAGGATCACGCGACAATGCGTACAATAGCCAAGTCTGAGGACAACAATATGTCTAGACTTGAGTCTTTTCAGCTGCACAAAGACAATAGCTTCCTACATGAAGTATCAACCACAATACCATGACATTGTGAAGTTCTTAATTACTAATAAGGTGCAATTCAAAACGTGGGAACTTTCGTATGCGAGGAGAGAATTTCCAACAAAAAAATTGTTCGAAAACTCAAGTTGCTTTTAGACATGCAGAGGCATATAATTCAGGACTTGTTTTAATTGTGAACAAATTATTTAATTTTTGTAGCTAAGAACGCAAGGACTATTCTGGCATTGGTTGGAAGGTTTGGAATGGCTGGAGCATTCAGTGTCATGTTTCTATACACGTCTGAGTTGTATCCTACTACCATGAGGTAAGTATATGATATACTGTTTCAGACTCATACGTGGGATCTTCAACAATAATACAAACACAATTTAACGAAGCAGCTTCCAACCCTCTTGCTGGGGCTCTAATCAAGTGAACATATGAGAATTTGAAATTTATAATACACAAATGTACAGATTTATATACCAAATACATCAGGGACGGTAACAACAACAACTTCTATTGAACGTCAAATTTATCAATATATTCGACATTGTATAAGGCCCGGGCAAGAAGATCGAAGCTCGTGCATTAACCTGCGTCTCCGTGAAGCTCAGTGTTTGTAGTATTACATGTATGTGGTTATTCATCTCTGCCACATGGGCGATCATGATGATCGAAGCAACAATGTGCGGTGCTACATTGTGCTTGTGAAGGGTTTTCTGTATCACGATATAGTAGGTACAGCATGAGAGTTCTGCAACAGCGGTTATTCTTATTAAATTAATACTATCGTACAATGTCTTTGCGACGGAGTACATGTATTGAGATATGTTGGGCACAGAATGAACGACAGAGTTATAGCGTACCACGAGATTGCACAAGCAGCGTTGTAGAGTTTTAGATATACCCGAATGGATGATTCCATTTGTTGGAGTGACGTATACAAAATACACTTCTTCTTTAGTGATTAAATGGTGCATATGATGAGAAGATGGTGTGTATAATGAGAAGAGAGTGTGTATATGAGAAGATGGTGTATATAATGAGAAGATATGACGCCTCAATCATTGCAGTTAGTTCTACTTGAATATTTGTCCTTGACGTGATAATTTACTCTTATAGGAGCGTGGGACTTGGATCTTGTACGTTCTGGACACGTGTTGGTGGTCTGCTTGCACCACAGATAAACCTCCTGGTAAGAGCGATAATTCAATATAGACATGGTTATGCTTTAATACAATTTAGAGCTTATTTGTGCATTGACCCATGACTTCCGATGATTAGATTACTTGTTTGTTATGCCTCCCACACTCCCTCCCCCCTTACCAAACTTTGTACCCTCTCTGGGAAACAACAAAAAATTGAGAGATGAGGCTCCGTGACTTTAATATTGGGGTCATTTTGAGCATATTTGCATAACTCTCCGAGCAGAGGATCATGGGTAAATTCGAAATGGCGACCATGTGTGATACCAGAAAAATGGCTTTTTTTCTTAATTTTTTCTCGAAAATTTTTGCTTTTTTGGCAGGAAAATTGGACAAAAGCTATTTTATTAGACCAATTTATCATGCAGTTTCTGCGAAGAAAAGACAAATAAAAAAATTGAAAAAACAGACCCCAAAATTGTCTTTTTCTAAAAATGACGTCAGTTTGACCTCATCATGGCGACCATCTTGAACTTGTATTACATTTTCTAGTAGAGAGTGACCCAAGAGTATATGGTAAGTTTCAGCCTTCTAGCTTAAGGTGATAAGAGGAATATTTAGAGATTGGGCGGGGAGCTGAAGGGGTGGTGGTGGGCAGGGGAGTCACAAGTCACCAAGCCAGATATATTGGTTTAAAGACTTTGTTGCAGTTGTTATTTTGCTTTTATCTTCTTTCAGGGTACCCTCACATATTCTGCACTTCCAGTCATCATTTTCGGTGTACTGTCCATCATTGCGGCTTTTCTTGGTTTGATACTTCCGGAAACTTTAAACAAGAAACTTCCCGATAACGTAGAGGATGCCGAAGCGTTGGGCTGGGGTGTTGGGTTATGTAATGGTGCGCGTGCGGCTGACTACTCGCCTGACAAGGAAATATCAAACAAGAAACAGGAAATTACCAAACTCTAAGAAAGAACTAGAATGATAGAATGTGTATTTAAATCCACAACGATGTTTTCCAAACGACTTGCGAAGAAGAGCTGGAAATGTTAGCTCATGAATATCCTGGATCTTTTCGAAAGTCGGCGTTTTCATGCGTCAATTCTTAAATCCTAATAAGTTATGGTATGAGAACATTTTTTGGCGATTCATAACGACTGACCGGCATATACCGCCCGAAGTATAATGTCGCAGTGACGTCACCATATGAAAACATGACAGGTTAGGGTTGTTAAACTCAGAGTAAGATGGGTAATAACGGGGTGAGTCCACTTGTGTAAAATAGGTGAACCATCCTATCCCAGTCGGCAGGGTATCTGCACGTTTAATCGGGGTCGTGAGTTCGAATCCCGCTGAAGACTAATTTATTTTTCCTCTCCGAACTCATCTCATTATTAATAACCGCTCACAACTCGGGCAATACAGCATACCAAGTAGACAGTCTATGACGACAGTATCACCAATAAAACGTGCGGAGTTACCATATTCTATCAGCATCATTTAACGGCGATGGTCCGTGACCACCATTTACTGGTGATGAGGCGTGATCATCACCCTCTTTGGGGAAGCCATGAAATTTAAGGCAACTGCTCATCACTACTCAGTTGTGATGAACTGACCACGTCACACTTTGTCATCACCAAAGATGGTGATGTTTCGGTCTCACCCATAAATGGAGATGACCATCGCCAATTTGCAGGCTGCATGTGCGGCACATACATAGTCATATGTACCATTCAACGCATAATCGGACAATGGACTGTTGAGTAGAAGCATATAAGTAGCATGCTGTTTCTGCTGCTTAAAGCTGACATGACCTTATTTAATGCACGAATGGTAGCGAAAAAAACAACTCACAAAGCTGAATAGTAAATGGTTGATACATGCTCTTAGGACAGTGTACAGATTATAAACAAAAGCGACTGAGTTGGCGAAATAAGAAAGTATAGAGGACATCTTCATCAGCCAGTATATATATCGATCCGTCTTAGTTTTCAATAATCAGATAATGTGGGTATACGCGAAGATAACAAATGAGGTAGAATAACCACGATATTAGTACAATGTAGACCTACAGGAACGCAACTCGGCTGGGTGGTGCTTAGTTGGTTCGTCGCGATATGCCTGAAATAATGTTGAAAGCGAGGTTAAATCCTATCCACTCACTCACTCACTCACTCACTTACAAATGTTCGTCAATTGCATAGATACTAGTTTGATGCTAGTTTGACTAGTTTGTTAAACAAAATTCGATCATATTTGATCGGACCGAACTGTTCACGATTTTATGTTTTTAAACATATTTATTTTAAACAGCTTACATGTATATTTCTTTTTATTTGTTCATTGAGTACTAATATAGTCGGCATGTTAGTTTCCAAATGTCACTCAGTAATAATATATATGTATGACGTTGTAGTTGAGACACTTTGTTTTCTCAGTCTGTTGACTGTTAATGAGATTTATTTTCTTCACGGAATTTCATCATTTATATTTTTATATGTAATATTTTCAATAAATGTTATTCTGTATTAACAGTGTCATTGTTTTATTTGTTACTTGTGTTCCTGATGTTGACTGATAGGACTCACTATTGATTGGTCAGTATTTTGACTCCGACTAAGGTCAGAGGACGGAAGTAAGACTATCCTTACACCTGAATGCCTGATCCAATCCCAGTGCATTTGATCTGATTTGGAGGAGATGACTTTGGACTTTGGACCTTGGTGGTCACTTTGGAACTTGTAACAAGTGAGTCAGCGTAAAACCAGGACTTGCGGAAAAACGGAATTGGGTCAAACGGGTCTAGGTGGAACATACCTGGGCTAAAATGGGTCATGCAGGCTCTCATCTTGAAGCGTGAAGTAGACTATGTCTGAGGATGAAATGAAACCATGATGCGAATATAACGATGAACTATTTCGTTGCAGCCTACTCCACAATAGCCTGAAGTCGGGACCCTGCACGGCTTATTTAGAGCAATGATCGCCCATAGGTTTCACAAACATGGCCCTGCGCATCTCCAAAATGCCATATTGACGCTACTGCGCATGGAATGCGCATGCGCACAATGGTGTCGCTTCCAGTCAATATACCACACCACACGTAGTGCACACCACGGGAGCTTCAGACGTGACCCTCCACGACCCCTTGAAACACAGGGTTGCCTTTAGATCCCGAACACGCCCCTGTTCAGCGCAAAACTGCCATGCAGCTTTCTCTAGTACTCTTCCACAGGGCATGCACTCCACGATATCATTTCCGGTCAAAACCTCTCCAGTCGCAGTCTACTCCACGAGCCCTTGCAGACGAGATCCTGCAGGCCCCATGTGGCCCAGTTATTGACCCCTAACTCTATTAGACAGTGCTTTCCGCATTTTTAAGAGATGTCCGGCTGTTTGTCCGGCTGAACAACAGAAGAGAGGCTAAGGCCGGACTGAATGTGGCGCACGCTGCGTGTTCTCATACTCATCCAACGGTAATTCAATACAATTCATACTGAAATTCAGTACTTAGTTGCCTGTGGGTTCATATCACCCAAACATGCTCAGAAGTTATTAGCCAAGTCTTCACTGGTTCCGTCACTGAACGAACGACGACACGAAAACTTGGCTGAGAAGTTATTGAACCTCCGCGAGTCAACAGAATCTTTCCACATCTTTAAATCATCAATCTGCACCTGGAGACTTGATACTATATAGATTTGTTGGGCACGATTTAAAGATGTACTTAAGTCAATAAAGTACAAAACAAACGCCGTTGCTAGCTTGACCAGATTAATGTAAGTTGATCAGTAAAGCTTTAATACGCCGAAAATAGGCGTTGAAACTAGTTAGCTACAACCAGTGAATAATATATATTGGTCAGCTACAGATTAATTTCATACGAGAGATATTCAGACATTTAAACATCCTGGGAAACTCCCTTTCCCAAGTTGAACCTTGTATACAAAATTATCCGGCTTCCCTTTCATCTAAAAAGACCGAAGATTGCACGCATGACTAGACAGTCGCGTTTGTCAGTCGTTCCCCATCCGCCACGATCGATATATGTCATGCATGACCGGAACAAGTATCAACAAACGGGATGATATACATCGTCCCCGCCAGATTTCACATTCGTCAAACTGGCCAACGACTCACCTTGACATATTCCAGTTTCGTTACTCTAAATGCGTGAGCTAGCATACCATGAAGTACAGTACAACCCTGTCAGATTGTAGATTGAATTAATTGACATTGGATTATCAGTTTCGAATTTGAAGGCATTTAGTCCTTTTTGGCACAATTATTGGACTGAGTGAAAATACACTTAGCCTCTACCTGAAGCCTTCAAGATGGCGATTTCATTGGACAAGTTGTTATGGCATCTAGGACGACCGGGACGATATCAGATTCTAGTTTGTTTACTTATTTGCTTCAATTATATCCAAATTGCCTTCAATCACCTTGCTATGGCTTTCTTCGGTGCATCTCCGCTTGGTTATCGTTGTGAACCTACAGAAGTTTTCCATCCCAACTCGTCCATGTATTCCGGTTACGAGAGTGCGGACATTGAGTCTTGTTTGAGGTACGGAAGGTCGAAGGCTAACGTTGCGAGCTGGTGCGCCGTCCGCGACAACTGCACATCATGTAACATTAGCACCCCATTCGTCATGGAGGACAGAGAGTGGACAATAGTGGCACAGGTATGTTTGATATATTCCAAATTTTTGCAAAAGTAACGTGTTTTATATACTCATCGTACGTTAGAAAACGTAGTTTGTTTAGATTGATACAATGGAAGTAGGGGTCAGTACCGGTGTGATGGATAAGAATGTCCTTGTGATTAGTGTTGTAGCTTTTCATATCTTTTTCTATTGTAACCAAGGACGGACACTTCTCCTAGCAGGGTTAGAAGATAAGCCCCGGACACTCTTAGCCACCGGACATACTTAGTCTCCACACCGGCTATAGTGTGAAGGGAATGCGTTTCCGCGCAAAGGTGACGGATAGTAAAAAGCACTCAAATAATGGACTTGTAAAAAGCGCTCAAATGTTGGACTTGTAAACAGCACTCAAATGATGGACTTGCATAGTATCAACTACCCAATCAAAATCTATGATAGCCACTTCCTGTCTGCCGAGTTTGGCTCAGTTAACCCATCAACTGACAGAACTAAATTCAGTCCATTTTTAATCAGTAGCCTTCTTTAATTTGTTGCTCGTCAAAAAGCAATAGTTGACTAAGCATAAATTTTTATTTTTTGCAGTGTGTATAACAAACGGAACTACCAGTACTCCCTGATATTGATAAAATATCACGCTTAAAATAGCTTTTTAGTTCTTTCCATATCAAACTCCATAATACCTATTGCGGAGCTCTGCTGCACAGGGTGATGTCGTGTTCAAGCGAACAAAGGTCATTGAGGGATTATAAAGCAATAACAGGAAAACAGCGGGTGTGTCGCTTATTTCCCGTGCTCAGTCAAATTTTCGCTGAACGTGATGTCAGCCGTACTGCGAAAGAAAATTCTGGAGATGAGGATTTATAGTTCAGTCCCAGAGCTCCTGAGACGACTATCCCGAGAGACGGCTAATGTTTCTTCGACGTTGTAACCGGAGTCCTACTGCAGTTTTTCTAATGAAATCTTACTTACTATACTACTATTGATTAAGAGGCGAAGTTACCTCAATTGCGGGAAACTACACCTCCCATATACCAAGGCTATTTTGTAGTAAATAAAGAATACAGGCCTTCAAAAACCCTAATCTTTTGTACGGCAGACTTCTATACACCTGAGCTTCGTTTGAGAAACACAGCGCGTGCGTGCACAAGAAAATATGCTCAATGAATGCCAAAGTCAAAAACACGGCAGTTTAAGATATCTACCAATGGTTTCCAGCGAATGCAGTGGTTGTTCAGGACAGATCTTGTCAAATTTTTGTTGTCGATCAGTAATCGTTCCCTTTATGACCCCGCTTTAACCGTATTGAAGATCGACCTCAACTATGAGCTGCCGTTTGTGACAATATTATACACGGTGTATATATATAATGGAGCATGGAAATATGGTGATAATAAATGAATATGGTGTGAATTGGGTGGTTATATTGGAAATGTTGTTATATTGAAAGTTACAAAATATGGGATAGTTTTATCATATATTGTAACAGTTGTGGCTATGTATATGAAATGTTATTTATATAAGAGTAAAATGCAAACTAAAGTAGTTTTATATGTATATGAATAGTGGTGTAATTATATACACATATAAACCGATTGAACGTATATAGTGTAAACTTATATTGAACGTATATAGTGTAAGCGGATATATATATATATATAGAACGACTGAATACGGCGTATTTGATACGGCGTATTTGACAAAGACGCTTAACGGATATGGCAGGCGGAAGTATGCTGTGAGCATGCACGTTGTGCTCGCGCAAAGCATTGCGGTTCCAGTTCCACGATAACAGTGACCATTGACTGATTTCAGCTCTCAAACTAGGGTCTCCGACACAATCCAACGACTCGACGACTTGGTTGCCGGTCAGCAGTGGCCAGTGCCATATTAAAATTTGCGAATAGAGAGAGGTCAGCCCATCGCCGCTTTACGGTGGCCCATAGACGACATGCTATATTTTTTTTAGTTTTTAGTTTATTTTACTTCTAGGTTTCATTTTTTTTGTGTTAGGTTTCATTTTTTTTTCTTTTTTATTTAGGTTGATTTCTTTAGTTTTCACCCGGGTGGAAACGTTTCCACTGGGGTGAAAACCTTCTCACCTGGGTGAGAAGGTTTTTACCTGGGTGAGAAAGTTTCCACCCAGGTGAAAATTCACGTGATTGTGCCATCGTTTTCGTTCGCTTGCACTGACATTTCGGCAAAATAGAGGGTGGTTCGTTCAAAAGTATAGATGATCTCAAACTGTCAAACTGACCTTTTATGTTTGCTCATGCAGTCGATAAATGATATTTCACGTCTGGCATGTTTTATATAAGTTGTATTTTCAAACCCGAGCTCTCTGCGTACACACGAGCTTGTAATGTCTTAAAAAAAAAGAAAACTAGGCCAAGTATAATCTTGTGCACAGACATGACCGGACATGAGAATGACCGTTTATCCACAAAGCCAGTTACCATCATTTACATTGCACCGTCATTATATATCAGTAAGTTATTTGTGTATCTGCACTGCAGAATTGTATGGGTGGATGGGTGCAGCATCAGGTATGCTATCTGAATATATCAGCATATGGGATTGAGCGAGGCTTAGTTTGTGAGATACAAGGTAGAGCTCAAGCTTTAACAAAACATGAAATTTTATCCTGGAATGTTGACAACCAGCCAAGCAACCAAGTAGCCAGCCCGCAAACCAGTCAGATTTTCGCAATCCGTCTAACAATTGGTTAAAATAAATACTGAGTCCAACGGATGCACATGAAACTCACTGAATATTATTTATATTTCAGGCTTGTTAGACATATTAACATCAAATATTCCTGCATTTGACACTGAGTCGCTGGAGTCACTTATATAAGCTTACATTAGAAAGCAGAAAACTCAAAATCAGTTTAACATGGGCCGTAATGGCTGACGCAGACGATTCTGAGCCATACAGCAGAATGGATTCAGGAGAAAGAAATGGAGATCCTGTGAATACTATCGTATAACAGGTCTACCATGAACACCGGCTAATGGGTCTATTTACATTTAGTTAATTTGATAAGGTTCAGATATCTTATCCCGGATCGTACCAACGAACCGAAACAGAAACTCTTATCAACGAACCGAAACAGAAACACAAATTGCTTCTATACTATTTCTTCCTTTCTTCGCTGGGGTTTGAGATCAACATTAGGTTCAAGCTAATACGAAAGCAATAATTTTACTTTGAGAATCAGTCCGAAGTATTTGTCTAGGATGATCTAAACTCTATCCTATCTCACTAATATTATCCTAAGATGTGGATGGCTTGGGGAAAAGCGCGAGTCAAGGGGAGGTAAGCGTCTAGTCGGACATCGTTTAGAAGAGGAGGCTAACAGTTGAAGCTGGTCTTTTTCATCTATTATGTTTCTCCAACGTCCACATGATTAGTGTGAGACTCAAAACAGTCACGAGAGACAACACAGAAGGTCAAAATTTATCAACTTAACGTTTATTCTCTCGTTCGTCATTTCTCACTATTAGTCTCGTTGATGATTTTTAACTTAGCTTCATCCTGAGCTGTGATAGGCGCGACTCTATCTCCATCGTATGTGTTTAGCCTGATGAGATTTAAATGTACAATGATCGTATTTGGTTACCCTATCAGGCATCAATTAGAGGTATCAGGACAAATCTAAACCTCCCCCAAATAAATAAAAAAACCTCAATCAGCTCCAAAAACTACATCGGCCGATCCGACACAGGGCGTTGGGCGATTCGTCTTAGGCGGTACTTGCGCGATCTGACTATTCGATTTTAGCTACCGAACTCTTTGAATCACTGAATGATGCGGGGCAATACAATTTATGCAGATTATACGGGTTCGATTATACGGGGCCTGATTTTCTCTTTTCAGACATGACAAGCTCGTGTGCTCGCAGAGAACACGGGTTTGGAAATACAAATTACCGGTATATAAAACCCGCAAGACGTGAGCTATCATTTATCGACTGCATGAGCAAACATAAAAGTTCAGTTTGACATCATCGATACTTTTGAACGAACCACCCTCCATTTTGCCGGAATGTCACTGCAAGGGAACGAAAACGAGGGCACAATCACGTGAATTTTCACCTGGATGGAAACCTTCTCACCCAGGGGAAAACCGTCTCACCCAGGTGAAAACGTTTTCACTCGGGTGAGAAGTTTTTCACCAAGATAAAAAAGTTTCCACCCGGGTGAGAAGGTTTTCACCCAGGTGGAAACGTTTCCACCCGGGTGAAAACTAAAGAAATAAACCTAAAACAAAAAAATGAAACCTAACACAAAAAATGAAACCTAGAAGTAAAAAAAAAAACACAGGATGGAAGCAATCAGAGATTGCTCAATTGTATGCCCCCCCCCCCTTCCGCTTTAATCCGACACTGCCCTGCCATTGTTCTGTTCTTTATTGGTTGGTGGAGGCCTAATTTGGATAATTATAAAAATTCTGTTTGAGTCACTTGTTTTGCCATGCCTCATATAATACATATTCCAAGTATCGACCAACAAGTGATAATACGATGCTTCGATGCAAGATGGTTGCCAGGGCTTCTGCCAAATCCGAAAATGTGGCCTGGTTATGACACCTACATTCCTTGGGAGTATATTGTGATGAAATTATGAACCGATCAGTGAACTTTGAATTTTGCACCCAATTCACTGTTTTGGGGGCAATTTCCTACTTCAGGACCTATGTTGTCTGCTTTGGAATGTAGAACAGCATATAATATAGCCATTTTCCTGGTTTAAATCGGTTATGGACTGAGATCCAGCCTGGACAAAAAAATATATCCCATTCACTTGGGTTTAAACAAAGGGCCATAACTCTTGAAATATAACCGAAAGCAGAAAAACTTCACGCTGCAAACCTATGGATCACTGACCACATATCATGCAAATTTCATACTTGTCCATACAATATTAACCAGCCCAGCCCTACAAATTCCAATTCACAAAGATTTGAAGAAAAAAGAGCCATAACTCTTGAAAACATACGCGAAATGTGGAGAAACTTCACGCTGCACAACTACAGGGCACTGACCACATATCCTGCAAATTTCATAATTGTCCATACAATATTAACCGAGATCCAGCCTGGACAAGTTGCAATTCACAAAGATTCGAAGAAAAAAGGGCCATAACTCTGGAAAATAAATGCGAAACGCGGAGAAACTTCACGCTGCACAACTACAGGGCACTGACCACATATCCTGCAAATTTCATAATTGTCCATACAATATTAACCAAGATCCAGCCCAGACAAGTCCCATTCACAGAGATTTCAGAAAAAGGGCCATAACTCTTGAAAATTATACCAGAACTCTACGCTGCACAACTACAAGCCACTGGCCACATTCCATGCAAGTTTCAATCCTGTCCATCAAATATTAACCGAGATATTGCCCGGACAAGAAATTCGCCTGGACGGACGGACGGACAGACGGACGGACGGACGGACAAAGCGATCGCTATATGCCCCCCTCCCTCTAGTTAGAGGGGGGCATAATAAACTAAAAACTAAAAATTAGCATGTCGTCTATGGGTCACTGTAAAGCGGCGACGGGCTGACCTTCCTCTATTCGCAAATTTTAATATGGCACTGGCCACTGTTGACCACGTTCATAAAGTTAGACCGCGGTTCGCAGTTCGTTATTCGGGACCAGTCATTCAGCGACTCATAACAGCGCCCCTAGCAGCGCCCCCTGGCGTCAGATTTGGGATATGAATATGCAAAGATATAGAACATGGCAGTCTCTCTTGGTATACAGAGTTTGGAGTTCAAAGTACTCATGATAAAAAAAATACACATTTCCATATCTGAGGAAATAATTGCTGGTCTCCTCGAATAATGAACTGCGAACTGCGAACCGCGGACTAACTTTATGAACGTCTGTTGACCCGCAACCAAGTCGTCGAGTCATTGGATTGTGTCGGAGACCCTAGTTTATGAACGGGAATCAGTCAATGGCCACTGTTATCGTGGAACTGGAACCGCAATGGTTTGCGCGAGCACAACGTGCATGCTCACAGCATACTTCCGCCTGCCATATCCGTTAAGCGTCTTTGTCAAATACGCCGTATCAAATACGCTGTATTCAGTCGTTCTATATATATATATATATCAGCTTACACTATATACGTTCAATATCAGTTTACACTATATACGTTCAATCGGTTTATCTGTTTAGCAAATGTAGAGTGTATATAATTGCACCACTCTCCATATATATAAATCTACTTTAGTTTGCATTTTACTCCTATATAAATAACATTTCATATACATTTCCACAAATGTTACAATATAGGATAAAATTATCCCATATTTTGTAACTTTCAATATAACAACATTTCCAATATAACCACCCAATTCACACCATATTCATTCATTACCACCATATTTCCATGCTCCATTATATATGTATATGCACCGTGTATAATATTGTCATAAACGGCAGCTCATACTCAACTGTCCAAGTCCGGTCAAATTCCTTCGTCCGGTCGTTCCGCGTGACCACACACCACGAGGTAACGCGACATTCTTCATCCGATGACCATATCTCGCACTCACCCGTGTATATACGCACCACTCACCAAACAACAGTTACGACAAGTAAATTTTTCAAATGTTCGTCGGAGTGAATTTTAAACTCAGATTCGTATAATGCCATTTGTTTGTAAAGTTCTGAGGATACTCGGTATGTCGGTGTAACAAGAATCAAAGTACTTAAAGTACTGATGTCGGGTTTACTTGCATCAGAGGAGTTTATTAGTCCCATATTTGGGAAGAATGGTGGTGTTCGCTTGACATAGGGAATCGTCCTCAAGCTGTTCGGTTTGAAGGGCCAAACTTTCACTTTTATCAAAGGGATATGAAATGGACCATTTTGTACAGCCTTCATGCTGAATTATAAGACCCGAAATAATGAAGGACTGCAGATGCACGAACACGGATTTATGGCTCACTAAAGTTGGTAAGTTGGCTTATTTTCGTATTTTTAGGCACTTTTCGGTGCGGATTTTCTCTTGTTACAAAAATAGGACACCTTTAACCAAAACCAATTTTAGCTATTTTGACCAACAAATAAGTCTAAATATGATTTTGGTTAAAGGTGTCATAATTTTGCAACGAGAATTTTGGAGAGAAAATGTCGACTGTAAATGCACCGAAAAGTGCAAAATACGGCAGGTTTGAACCACTGTAAGTCTGGTTGTGTTTGTCTGTAGGTCTTGATTATTCTTTATCTTTATCTATTCAAATGGTCAATTTGGTGCTTTTTAGACACAAATTAGCCCCACCAGCTGTGTGTATCAAAAACGCATTGAGGACGATTCCCTATCTAAAGTGAAGATCATCTTTGTGATCTTGCACTATATATGAATCATAACTTTTGTTGTAAGGTAGCTTACCAAAGATTGAAAAATGTTCAAAAATATTAAAATTCATATTCGTAATAATAATTCATAATTCATATAGAACAACCTCAAGAATATGTGTGTAAAGTTTGTGTATCCTGTAATTTTTGTATGGCTCCGTAAAGGACCATCGCCGATATTGGACAGATCCACATTTGTTTGACACACCGTGTACGTTGCTGTCCTCTCACCGTGACGGGACAACCACAGTTATAATCATCCAGTCTCAGCCAATGTTCACTAAATTTGCATTTTCCCGGCATCGGCAAAATTAGCCCAAAGCTAAATTCCAAACCAACGAACAATGGCGACTGCAATTTGACCAGTTCAAATGGCGACTGTTCTGATACGTAAATTAGTACAGATGTCAAGAGCGTGAGCCAATCAGCTGTCGACATTATGACCTCGATCAATACACGTCACAGAATATGAATATTAATTCAGCGGGAAACAGTCACGAGTTTAGTTCAACCAATGGACTACACAAAATATGTAAATGAGCTGTCTGACCTCGTTCCAATCTGGCGAAGGGTCACCAGCAAACACGTTTCACGGCTGTTTGGATTTTTATTCCGCAATAAATTTCGCTGAACTTCAGAGAATAACTTAGCTTTTTCCACTCATTTTCCCGGACTCTGTACATATATTTCCTCTGACTTTCCATGTCCTTTCAACGAAATTCCATTACTCTTAGCGCCTGGAATTGCATGGCTTGTGCGAGGCCTGTTGTGAATGCTGTAAGGGGCATCAAATGAGAACAGTCTCCGGGCAGGAGATCAAAACTACACATGTGCAGAAGAAAAAAGAAAAACTGAAAAGTGATACTAATGTAGGGTTTACCCTTGGTAAACCCGACAAAAACTGTTCGGTAAGAAAAAAATGTCTCGTTAGGGCCTACTATCTAATATATAACCTAGCTTAGCTATTTTTCCTGATTTGCAACTAGGACATATTTTTCTAAAGAAGAAAAGAAAAAACATATCAAAAGGGACATCACCACAACGAATACCAGCCCCTTCAATCGGAAATATTCCAGAGCACATTCGTGAACTCATGACCTCTCCGAACTAGCCCATATTTGAAAGAATCGAGCCTCCTTCTGGTTGTTTTGAAGTGAGATGTTCATATCCGTGAATGTATCGACTTGAGAGACGCCCCCATGTTGTTTCCTCCCGGACTTCAAAGAGTTTGTCCTCCAGCCTTTTCTCCGCATAAACTGGACCTCCATCTAAATATAACAAGATACCACGAAGGTGGCGTATTGCCCCCAAAAGCCGTCCATTCATTGGCTGAAATTTTAAACGGACGGTTCGAGCAATACATGTAAAGCCCTCATCTGAATGCAGGGCCTGGTACGGGGTATACAAACCTGCAATATGGAGGATGGGGAAAAGGTACACCAGTGACACTCAATGAAATTCAATTTATGACACACACGCAACTAGTATATAAAGGCCATCTGGGGGCCCATTTAGGGGGAGATAGATCTTGCTGGGTCGTCACGTGACTGGGAGTGACCTTTGACCCCTGCCCATGCGCACAATACCGGATAAAAATGGTGCGCAGGGCCAAAGGTCACTTCCGGTCACATGACGGACCAGCAAGAGTTATCTCCCCCTAAATAGGCCTCCACGTGGCCCTCAGTTACTTCAGTGTTAATTGATATCGCCGAGAAAGAATGCAGCAAAGGTTATCTGCCCTGAATACTACTATTTATATGACCTTCAGTTACTTCAGTGTTAATTAACATCTCCCGGAATGCACGGCATCAAACATGGTCTCCGACAATATTGCCAGCTATATGACTAGCATAAATGACAAGTGGGGAACTCTCATTTTCTCCACATGCCCTTTACGGAGAACCAATGGGTCTAGAGACATGGTGATTTCACCAAATGAGTCGCCTGGACCCAGGCTTCCGCCGTAGCTTAATGTACGCTGAGGGCATAGGGTTGCGCATGCACAACCAGAAGTGGATTTCTGTACGAAGAACCAGTGAGGCTAGAAACATGGGGATTTCACCAAATGAGTTGCCTTCCGCCCAAGGTTAATGTGGGGTGCGGGTATAGGGCTGCGCATGCACAACCGGAAGTAGAATCCTGTACGGAGAACCAGTGGGGTTAGAAACTTGGAGATTTCTCCAAATGAATCGCCTGAAATTAGACTCCTTTCCTAGCATAATGTCGGATGAGGGTATAGGGTTGCGCATGTGCAACCGTAAGTGGATTCCTGTACGGAGAATCAGTGGGCTAGAGACATGGGAATTTCACCAAATGAGTTGCCTGGAACCAGGCATCCTCCCTAGGGTAATGTGGAGTGAGGGTATAGCGTTGCGCATGCGCAGCCGGAAGTGGAATTCTCTACGGAGAACCAGTGGGGCTAGAAACATGGAGATTTCGCCAAATGAGTTGCCTGCTCTCTCCTAAGGTTAATGTGGGGTGCGGGTATAGGGGTGCGCATGTGCAACCGGAAGTAGAATCCTGTACGGAGAACCAGTGGGGCTAGAGACATGGGATTTCACCAAATGAGTTGCTTGGACCCAGGCTTCCGCACGAGGATAATGTGGGGTGTGGCCGTGGGGTTGGAGGAGGAGGAGGAGGCGGAAGGTATTGAGTGAGTGAGTGGTCATATAATGTCGTTTGCAAACCATTGCCCGCAGTCTATAACCACTCTCTGACCGGGTATCATGCTGAGTGCTTGTGCGTGCAGAGAACCTTCTCTCGTCGCGACAATATGATCAGGCATATTCAATGCAAATACAACCGAAGAGACACCACCGAGTTCAGCTATGGGTAAACCAAGTGGAGTAGAGCATCCCTATACCATGACGGTCAGTGGCCCAACGGGATGTAGCTAGACGTCCTGGGTGATCAAATTCTTAGAGGATGGGCCCATCAGCTATACTCGTATAGTCTGGTGCTATAGCCAGCGGCATCCCGCCTACGAAACTACAAGGTTACAGAATGTAAGCTTTGTCCCAGGCATTCCGCACGATATTGATCAATCGTATTTTTCGAACCTGAGCAGACGTGGGCAGACGTGGTAGTCCTAGATGATATGATTGGCGCGGCCAAGGACAATTCGCACATCTCTGACTTGATTACAAAAGGATCCCATCATCGGAATCTGTCCGTCATCTATTTGACCTCTTTTCTCAACGGAAAGCGTCCAGAGATATTGCCTTGAACTGCCAATACTTCGTGTTATTCTCCAATCCCATCGACAGAGCGCAAATCCGTGTGTTTGGTAGTCGGATTTATCCCGAGAACATCGACTATTTCATGCAGGCGTTTCAAGCCGCGACGAGATATACGTACGGCTACCTGTTCGTAAACTTAAAAGCTCAAACTGCCAAAGATCGACAGTTGACGACCGTCCTGTTAACCGGCGAGGGGTCACCACAACGCCAGAGCCAGCGACCTTCATGCCATCCACGGAGTCCACACCTGGCAGCGCCCGTTCAGCAGAAGCAACCCTTCCGCAATCCCGGAATTTCACCCAACCGTGAAGGACCAACCCAAACCCTTACAAGAGAATGAACACAACGTGAACACAAGGCTATGGAAGAATTTGTTCAAAGAAAGCATGGACGCTGAGGTGGGCGAGACGTTTGAGGTCACAGAAAGTTTAACCACGAAGGGTATTCGAAAGAGGAAGCTGCAATTTTAGCACAGAACACATTGGCGTTCAGATTACGGCGGGCTTTACGTCAGCAGTATGTCGACCTTGTGACTCACACGAAATTGATGGACAAAGACCTGGTCCATATGGAAATCGAAAGAACTGCGTCGATATTGAAGACCCCGGACATGAACTGGACAGCGGCGTATGCCATAGCAATCGCACAGAAACACCTGTTTGAACGCATTATTAAGATCAAAGGAGTCAACAGTTGATTTATAAATAACCCACACGACACCATTCTCCTTATTTCACCATGAGCACCTTGCCTGATGTGAACTTTGAACTCGACGACGAGGATATGCTAGCCGAAGCGTTGCGTCAAGCCAACGTTCAAGTCGATGCTATTATTGATACAGCTCAAGGTGGGACCACCGAGACCGCTCAGCACCAAAGCATGCATTGTCATCTCATCACGCTCATAGATGACTTCCAATCGGTGACCCGGGTATGTCTTCTGCTGCATAAGAAACAGATAGTACACAAAGAAGATACCAACACAACTGCCCGTGCCCAGAGTATGGTGACCCTGCATGAGGCATTTCAAATATTTATGGAGAGGCAGTTGGAGACGGGAAGTTATCTTATCCAATCCCCAATATGATGATGTCCGTCATGGATGAACGTCAATGCGTTACGATAGGGCGTTAAGGCGTTCAGTTAGGGCATTACGATAGGGCGTTAAGGCGTTGAGATGGGCGTTAAGCGTAACGATTGGCGTTGACGGGCATCACTGCATTTCGAGGGATTATTATTAATTCCATGGGATATCTAAAGCAACCAGAGCTTCTGAGCTATTTTACCAGGGCGTTGAAGCGTTAAGCTATTCGTTGGTGGGCGTTCCTGCTCATAAAAGCGAGCGTATCACAAATACGTATCAGTCGACGTTCAACCGTCAACATGGCTTATACGTGCTCTGAGTGCGACGCACGTTCTCCCGACATTACGGTATGGTATGACACCAGAAGAATATACATGGGATTGAAGACACCGAGGGGCCCACTGAGGCAGATGCAGAGACTGCTGAGAGTCCATCGACTGTTACCAATACAGAGACTGCTGAGAGTCTGTCCACTGATACGGTAACTCAGATAATCAGGCTACGTTCTAAGAAAGCCTGAGTGAAGAAGATCCTACCTGCTGGGATCGTATTGTGCATGAAGCTATTAATACTCTTAAAGATCGAGAACGCCGGACAAGATAACTATCAACAGCCGTACATCCAATTGAGCTCATGTATCAGAAAAACATCCATGGCGACCTATGAACGGTATATCCTGCTACCGTTTGAAATGAAAGGTGACCCCACGCACAGGTCCATTATGATGACCAAGCGTCACTTGGAAGAGGATATGGGGCTACCACCCAACGAGGCCATGCAAAATGCGATCAAAGCAGATCAAGCAGCTGTTCCAGGCTATATTGCCGGTACAGTATCCTGGAATGTCCGACGACGCTTAGGCCAAAAGTCATCATGGTCGAAGATTGAACTTTCTCAAAGGACGGCTTCTGATTAGACAAACGCAAAACCGAGAATACGTCTAACGGACACGAGCGACCATGACCGAAGATTGAACTTTCTCAACGTGCGGCTTCTGATTTTAACAAGTGCAGCCGACAAGGCGTCTGATGCACAAATACTATTATGTTAACACACCCAACGCGGCTCCCCCAGCGTGAGTGTGATATGATGGAGGAGATAATAAAATGTGTAAAACGCAATACGCTTGTTGTTGTTCTCTCATCTGTCTACATTATGGTGTTAAGATGTAAGGGGTGGGTAAAGCCTGAGAATAATGGTTTTCAAACGACTTGATATCACCACTCTCTCACTCACTCACTCAACCTCATTCCTCCTGCTCCTGCTTCTCTTCCACCAACCCTATCCCATACCTCAGATTACCCTCGGGCTGAAACCTGGGTCCAGGCAATTCATTTGGTGAAATCATCATGTCTCTAGTCCCGCTGGTTCTCCGTACAGGATTCCACTTGTGGTTGCGCTTGCGCATCCCTATACCCTCATTCCAAAATACCCTAGGGTGGAAGCCTGGGTCCAGGCAACTCTTTTGGTGAAATCCCCATGTCTATAGCCCCGCTGGTTCTCCGTACAGGGTTCCACTTCTGCTTGCGCATGCGCAACCTTATACCCTCACCCCACATTTCCGTAGGGAGGAAATCTGGGTCCAGGCAACTCATTCCGTACAGGACATGTTGAGAAAACGAGGGTTCACCACTTGCCATTTATGCTGGTGATATTGCCCGGAACCATGCTTGATGACGTGCATTCCAGGAGATGTAACCGAAGTAACTGCAGGGTGCACTCCATGGATTCTGCCATTCGCCATGGGTTCGCTTTTCGGCCACCAATTGTCGTAAGATCTTCAGCCAAAATCACTTGTATGTATATTTTCTGAAAAAGCATGATTAAACTATTATTTTAAGACACAACACTGATATGTTACAGAAAAGTGAATCTCGAACATTGCCCTCCAAGCTTGCTTCATTTTTCAGAGAGAAAAAAAGTTAAATATCGAAAAATTGTCAAATTTGGCTCAATTTCCAGAAAAATCTGAAAGAGCGATTTCAATTATATTTGTTTCTCATGTTCCCGGTCCGGTACCAACTCAAAAAGGTGAGAAAAAAAGTGAGGGTCAACATGCCCGTTTTTTGACAGATTTTTTTCTCCGTAAATGTGTCCTGATTTTTAGGCACAGCCAAGGGGCATAACTGAGGCAGGACAAAATTTACTCCATGGCCCCGATCACCGTGTAGACCTGTATATGCTCGTTTGCAACGTTGATAATGCTGAACAGGATATGGTATTATAGATATAAGCTATTAAGAAGGCAAGAAGAAGTATGATGAAGGACACGGACGGTCTATCGTATTATGAAATTAGACCGGGGCCATTGCTACGAAACGTTGGAGAGCCATCTTAAGGGGCAGGGTGTTTTTTGCGAAATTAATTATTCACATTTATCGTAATCTTGGAGTGTTTGCGAGAATGTCGGTATACAAGCCTTGCAAGTTATACATATTACTGTGGGATATCCGATCCATAACTTTCCCCAACCCATCTTTGTTTTGATCACTTTCGCCAACTCTAGCAGGATTTTCAAGAACAAAACTCGAAATCAACCCATTTGCTCTTAATAATGGACATCCATTCGGCAATATGAAAGCCGTGGTTGCTTTTGCGCTTTCCAATGATATCAAAAGAGCGGGGAAAATGCGTATAAGTGATGTAACCAAGTCAAATTATTGGTAATTTTGCACTAAATTTCTCCTAGAAACGCGGGAAATGCTTCAGAAACTTGAGAAATAATTCATAAATTCTCAAGAATATACACCTACTCCATTCATTTTGGACTGCTCTGTCCCTCAATGGGCGTTAAATGCCCTTTCTGATCATTTTCCTGTGTATATTCACTATTTCAGAGCCCTATAGCTATTCTGAAAATGTTTGACAGCCTTTTGACCTAAAAGACTTTGAGAGCTCCTATTTTCACACTTGGTAATCCAACAGCTATCCTGACAAAATCTCATGAAAATTCGACCAAAGCTTGGCCATTCAATCGGTCTCCTTAGTCTCTTCTTGGTTTTACAGTCTCTTCTCTGACCGTATAGCTCTGTTAGCTATCCTGACGTAATTTCATGGCCTTCCAGAAAAAAATCTCAGCCTCAAACAGAGGAAAGATGCCATCTTTGTGATTTTTCTTTTCAGGTTCACCCTCGATGACCCCAACACTCTTCAATTGAAGTTTCGTACCATTCCATCCAACACTGTGTCTATATAACGCAGCAACAGATAAAAAAACCCAGAGACGTGTAGAACTAAACATGAGACCTTGGCCTGTGTGACACTTGTTAATTCAGCTTTTCATCTCTCAAGCTTGAAAGTAGAAAGATTGAAAAGCTCAACCCTGCTCCCATATTCCAGCTTTTCATCTTGCAAAATAAATTGAAAGTAGGAAGATTTAAAGCTTGCCCAACTCCTTATACCTGCTTTTCATCTGGCAAAATTGAGAATTAAAGATGGAAAGTTCGACGTCGCTCCCGTTACCAGCTTTTCAACTTCCAAAATAAAAAATATAGATAGAAAGCCATACATAGCTTCCATATTTTGTATTTTAAATACAATGGAAATATAGTCTCATTTCTCTTAGTATTCACCCCTTGACTTTTACGTCATCACATGCAGTTTTACTGTGAACCCAGTACCAAGGCGATACAAGGGTTTTAGGGGAGAAGATTGTTAATTTCAAACAGATGAATGTGATAGAAAATTTAGAGTATTATCGTAGAATGTATATTTGGAGAAATGGGGCTAGGCTCATCGCCTATGTAAAGTAGGCCTATCTCTCTCATATTGCCATATACTCTCCCTATGCAAACCTTGAGTCTGCATAGATAGCATAATTACTGTATTACATACATATGTCTCGAAATACAAAACATGGAAACGATGTCAAGATTTGCATCTTTTTGTTCTAAATTTTGCTAGATGGAAAATAGGAATACAGGATCGGTGAGAGCTTTTCATCTTTCATGCTTTCATTTTTTAGATGGAAAGGTAGAATTTTCCATCTTAGTTTACTTTTTACGAGATAGAAAGTAGAATTACACAGGCGATTATTCAAACCTATCATTCAGTTGGTATAGGTGGTTTCAGCCTCCCCCTGACGTCCCAGAGAACTTTTCCCTGGTGCTTCAAAATGCTCCAGAGCTCGCAGCAGAACATCATTAATAAATTCAAAATGGATGACATTAGTGTGTAACTGGAAAGTTCTTTTTTCGTCGTATTCCTTCAAACTTAACGTGTTTTTCTTCGTAAAAGTGCTCCAAAGTATTTTATTTCATATAAAATGATTATTTACTTATTTACCAGGCAGTTTCAGTGAAGAAAATTGCACAAATAAAATAAATGGAAAAATCATTCAGAAAGAGCGTCCACAAAATGTCTTATTTTTAGAAAATGTTGTCATCATGAACGCCATGTTGGATTTTGTGACATTTTCTGAAAGCGCTTGAACCAGTGCTATAGTGTGGCAAGTTTCAGCTTCGCAGTCTGAAGGATAAGGAAAATAACGAATCTGTTGAGAGGCTAACGATTCCTTGAATACCAATATTGCCCCGCAGATGCCCTTTTGGATGCCAGAGGGCATCACAGAGCCCAGGACAAAAGGCATCTCTTCTGATATTGTTCTACATGTATATGCTTCAAGGGGGTGTGATGGGTGGGCCAAGTTTGGTGTTTTGGACCAGCGTGTCACGATCTTCTCAAAATATGGCCCTAAGCCACCTCACTCTATAGGAGCAAGATATTTGTTCACAGATGTTATTGATAGATCCATCACAGATCGGGATGACAGCGTTAAAGATTTTGGTGTTACACTAGTTATAGCGACCCGAACTTCAAAGAACACGTAAACCCGAGAGTCAGAAAGTCATTTTAAATGCTCGAGCTTTTCAATCTTTCATGTAGTCATTCAAGAGAAATGAAGCTCTTGAATACGCCTCCATAATTTGGTCACCCCATCAGAAGTATCTTGTCGTCAAGAAAGCAAGGGTACAAGATAAATTCATAAAATTTCTGTGTTTTAAATGGTATATTATGTATTCCTGCGATCGGTATTTTGATCGGCAAGTCTGTTAATCTTCAACAGCTATCATTGACTATGTCTTTGCCGCAGTCCGTCTGGGAATTTCAGGCAATATGCAGATGGCCTAGAACTTCTGAGAATTTTCAGTCAGTCTAGGCCATCCACTCTCTGGACGATTCGCTGTACAGGGTTGAAAAATTTAACGACCATTTTCCATATAGGACACTCCGTCATATCGATGTTTCTAGACCCTCTGTCCCCAGGTGCTGAACATAATACGAAAAAAATCATTTTTTCCTCGCGCTCTGACGATGTGTAACAGCCTGATCAAGGGATGTTTGTCTCCAGATGTTTTCAACGATAAAGATTTGTTTTATAGATATGTTAAATCAGTACTCTTTATAAATGATTTCACCTGAAACAAAACATGCCCTGTATAACAATCTGTGATAATAACCATCTCTCATATTGGGATAAATATTTATTAGTGTGTTATCCCAGTCTATTTATTCATGAGTTGTATTTTTATATTGAGTTTTTTTTTAACTATATCTATTGTTTTATATATATTGCCAGACCTGTGAGTGGACCATTTACCTCTTGAATTCTGAATTTGAAATAAATAACTATTGAAAATCTCGTTGTGTAGAGTAAATCAATGTCCTGGTCGTTATGTGACGCTATCTGGTGGCGCCATTGTGTGCATTCGCACTGGAAGACTGCTGCTTGACTTTAATGGTTTGCTTGGTGTCATATTGAAGCTCTTCATGTGCAGAGTAATGCAGTGTCCTGCTCGTCGTATGACGATCGACAACTCATGGGCACTCAGGGAGTAGGATTTGGTGTGGCGTAAGTGACATAATTGTTTGGGGATTAGTCGTTTTCCTTGGATCAATATTATGTACATCTGCAGTTGATGCATCGCTCGAAGTGATGTCATCAGTTGTATATAAAACACAGATATGATCATATTTGGTGTGGCGTAAGTGTTGGGTGACCTGTAACCGCCAGGGACCGGGGTCAATATAATCTTTGCCCTCTGATGTCATCAACGCGCATGCTCAGCCAAATATGGGCATGCCGTGGAGGTACTCCTTTGTCTCTGGCCACATTTTTTCTCACACTCAGTCGGTGTCATTATGTTTAGAATACTGTATACCGGTACTAAGGCATATATTACATGAAAATATACCAGCTATGACCAGTTCAAAATATTGACCTGGATAAAAGGCAGGGCAAAGTGAAAATATACCAATCAGTAGCCGATCAGCTGTTCTTACGGGCCAGTGAAAAAGAGGCTCCTTTATTCTCTCAATAATGCGAAAAAGGCGGATTCATTCATCTCTTTTATCTAGGGATGCCACTCGACATATTGCCTTAAACTCGCAATACCTCATGCCGTTGACCGATCTCATCGACAGGGCTCAAATTCACTTTCGTGAAATTGGTCTGCAGACCCTAACACCAAAGGTCACAGCATAGCGCCTCAGAGACAAGCATCATTTACAACCCACGCCAGATATCACCGTCGCTTTTTCATTGTAATAATAAGAGTTTTGCCCTTTGTACATTAGTGACAGCAGAAAGCTGTCAGGATTCAATGGATGACAGAACAGTATCTGTTTGGTTACTGGCTGGTGACACTTTTATGGATATTTCCTAAAGATTTGCCAAATTTAGTTGAAAATTAATAAGTGCTCACTAAGATCTGGCCACCCGCTCTCAACTCCGTTTCCAGCCATCTCTCTCTCTCTCTCTCTCTTCATATAAACAATCTGGCGGCATATACTCTCGACTGCAAGCAGCCTGTGTTCTCTGTTCAACAAATTTCATTGTTTTAATAATGATTCCTCTTATTTACAGTTTGATCTAGTGTGTGATCGAAGATACCTGGTGAGCCTAGCTTCGTCCATCTATTTCATAGGCGTCATGGTCGGAGGCTTGTTCTTTGGATTTTTCGCCGACACCTTTGGAAGACTTCCGATCCTGATCGCCACTCTGTACATACCCACCTGTGTAGGTATCGGTCTTTATTTCACCGACTCTTACGTCCTTTTCGTTATCCTTAGGTTCATCATGGGATTCCTTATTCAGGTGAGTTCGACTTCCGGTTTCATTTTCTCCTCCTGATCACTTTCATTTGTACTTGTGACAGATGTGATCTATCCTTGTCCTACCCCTATATATGCTCATCGCATCTTTGGTGTTGCCCTTTCGCCTTCATGTTCAGCCACAACGCTAGCTGCTAACTCCAAGATAAAAAGCAACAATTTAAAATGTTCTTGATTATGAATTCAAGGGGAACTTTGTCACTTGTATAACCCGAGCATGTTATCGGTTTGAAGCGATACTCAATAAATAACCATTTGCATTCTGCGAGTATAATCGACGAAGCCAGACAATCTTCCATTGGAACTAAAGATTTGAAAAAAAGAAAAGATATTTAATTCCGCAATCTCTGCGTATGTCGGTAAACCTCTCAAAATATATTGGAGAATTCTTCAACAATTTATCTCAATATTTCAGTGCCGTTTCTTCTCGTGTTTTCTCTAGGGTTTGCAGATAGTCATGGTTAGCTTGGTAATGGAGTACTTCTCGCCCAAGATCCGTGTGTTGGCAGCCTGTATTCTGGAGGTGTTTTGGGGTATCGGAGTGTTCATGTTAGCCTTGATTGCCTTCCTCATCCGGGACTGGCGTTATATGCAACTATGTATCTCCCTCGCAACATTGCTCACCATCTTTTATGTTTGGTAAGTATTTGATCTTGACATTTGACCTATCCAAGGTACGCGGTAACACATTATCATTGTTCTACTCCGCGTAAAATACGACCTTAACCTTTTCCACGTACTAATCAGCAGAGCATTTTATTGATCATAGAATTTGGAATTATCTCCTTCACTTGTTCAAGTTTGGCACCTTCGTTAGTTACCAGACTTTAACTCGTAGAATAATTGAACCTGATATTTTGACTACCTGGGTATTCAACTTCGTCCTCATCCTCTCTTATTTTGAGAAGTGAACTATATTCCCATTTGAATCTGCAATGAAACTTTGGAATGATGAATAACCCTTCATTAGGCGGATAACGTGTGTCATCATGTCCAGCTGTGGTTTCACTTCCTCACTGATGTTTAGCGGTCTTGAACCGTGAAGGTGGCAGCTTTCGTGTAACGATTTTGTCTATTCTGCATGGCCGGTATCAGGTCCGCGAAAGATGAAGATGACAGCTTAATGTGATATCATAAAGTAGTAGAGACGTATTGGGCAATAAGATGACCCAGTGATGAAATTTGTTGCTTGTCGAGGAGATTATTGAAAAGAACAACATACTGAATATTCATACTGACGCGTCATCTTCTAGAAGATAGGTATGATACTTGTCTTTTTCGATTCAGCTATCTGATCCTGGGATCACTGAGATTCAGTGACAACCATTGTATACATTCTATCTCAAAACGACTTGCAAATCCAGTTTGAAAAAAGTAATGGACGATGATGCGGATTTGATGTTTGCGCATGACGTGTGATTAAATAATATGAGGGTGTGCGTGGGTCCATTCCGATTCACGCGATAAAAAATGCGTCACTCTCGGGTATGGATTCCTAAACTACCCCCATTTTATTACCCTTTTTATTCCACCTCGGCAAATACATACACATCGCTACCATTTCCTTACCGGATGAAGTCACAGTGATATCATAGGGAGGTTGTTTTGTCGATATACTAAACGTTTATTATTTTGTTCTTTTTCCCGTAAAAATTAAACTAGCCTGAATTGAATTCTTTAGCAGGGTGAATGAACCTTACTGAATTTTCTCGGATTGTTTTGTGCAGATTATATTCACGTTTTCTTTAGCCATTGTACACAGTGTCCTCAATGTACGGACCACAAGTATAGCACAAATTCCATATTTCTAAAATTGATTTCACAAACCGTGAAATAATTTTTTTGGAGAATCTCAAGCAGCAAAAGGCGAAACTTTTGAGGAAAACGATAAAACACAATTTTTCACACCCTCATGTCCGCCAATTTGAATTTTTTCCGTGAGAATTTGTCCGGATAGTTGATGTGAATAGGCCCACCCTCAACCAAATACTGTATACAGTTTTAAATCTCTTAATTGTTCTTCATTTTGGAAAACCAGAAGACAGAACAGTTCAGTCATTTAAGGTCCTGGCAGTAGTGACATCCAGGTTGAAAATATGACTGTGGCTTAATTATTTGTCTGGCCTACAAAACTGGTTATTTCCTTGTACGGGGGGACCTATCGTGAATAACAACTGTTATAATGTCTCATTGTAATTAATCTTCCACCTGAAAATAGTATAGAGAAGTATGAGAGCAATAATAACCTACAGAGAATATTGCTATTCTTCCTCACGTTTGCGCTGCAAATGAGACATTATGGATTCTGGACAAGTTTCATTTTTTATTGTAATCAAATTAGAGCTGTCCGATAGACTGGTTGACTCCCCTGTATATCCATAATGTAGAAAGGTATCGGCCAGCATTCGTTTTGCAGCCGATACGGACTGAATTCGAACTCAAATTCTGTTGGCTGATAATACCAGGAGACGGATTGGTTATCACAGCTCAGATCGGCACTCGACACGGTCTCGGATAATGTAGAACATTAGTACCTCGTGACGCACTGATAGGAATCCATATTGGCATCCATGTTGAAAGCACAGTATCACGCCGAAACTCCGAGGATTTTGAACCGATGATGCCAGCCATAACCTGTCTACTGTATGGACTTACAAGGGAGGTAACCAGTCTAAGCTGTCAGAAATGTATACATTTCCTTTTACCTGCTTTGCGGACGTATTATGAGATGACGGTTTCCGGCCGTCTGTCCGTCTGTCCGTCCCTCATGTCCGGTGTATATCTGGGACAGTTTTCTATCTACAGTTCCATTTTTTGGTGAGTGGATACCCTACCCCCGTAGGAAGGTCGAGGTCAAAAGTCACTGGCATGAAAAACAGGAAATCACTGAAGTGTTCGTGTCCGGTCTATATCTGTGAACTTTTTCTATCCATAGTTGCAATTTATTGTGAGTGGATACACTAGGTGGAGACGATGTGTCGCCTACCGAAATTGAGGTCGAGGTCAGAGGTCAAAGGTCACTGTTGCCTAAAAATCAGGAAATCGTTGATCATTGACAGTTTTCTATCTACAGTTCTAATTGTCCCCAAATGAAATTGTTAAAAATCATGATTTTTTTGTGTTCACTGATATATTAAGGGGAGACGATTTTTCATGTACCAAAATGTAGGTCAAGGTCAGTAGTCAAGTTCACTGTGACTTCAGAATCAAGAAATCTTTAAAAGTACTTTTTTTCGTGTCAGTGGATACATTAGGGGGATATGATGTGTCATGTACCAAAATGTAGGTCAAGGCCGAGGTCAACGTCACGGTGACCCCAAAATAAGGAAATTATTAAATATAACTTTTTTTTTGTGCCAGGAGATACAATAGAGGGACACGATGTGTTACATACCAAAATGTGGATCAAAGGTCAAGGTCATTGTGACCCCAATATCAAGAAATCATTGAAAGTCACATTTTCATATGCCTGTCGAAGATTAGATCGTGTAATGCGACATTGCGTTCTGTCCATTCATCTATTAACATTTGTTGTCCATGTGCCATCTCTAGTTTCAAGGTATGAATTGGTACCAAACTTTGAGTATACCTTACTCGCATGGTAAAGAGGGGCCATATTCATTCTGAGATCAATTTGTCAAAGGTCAAGGTCACATTCCCGCAAAACTGAATCAAGTTTATCTGACTATATTACAAGCGTCTAGTCCGTCATTCATAATCCAGCCGTCATCCATTAGAGAATATCCGCGTCCATAATCCAAAGACCTATTCCATATTCCATATAACAGTATTAGCACCAAATTCAAAAAGACAATCATAGTATACATAAACATAGGCTTGTTTCCTGCAAGAGAGAAGCGGTCAACAGTTTTCAATGATGCCGGCAAGACATCATGATGTTCCAAAAATATCAAATCCGTATCGCTGATCAGTATTCTTAATCCATAATATTCGTTGTAAAGTCGTCATCTAAAGAAAGATGTATCTCAGTCACGCTTTGATTGTGACTGTTCATATGAGTACCATGAGGATCTTGAAGTACATGGGTTCATACGGCCCCTAGCCCCGGGTTAAGCGGAATTAGACACAAGTTACGAAACGTAGCGCCATAGATCTTGCACGCTACGTTCGTATTTTGCTATCAGCATGCGATATGTATCGCCAAATTTGAGAAACTTTGAGTGGAGGCGCTTGGTGGAATAGCCCTGTTTTATAAGTTTCTGCAACAATGTTTTGTGACGTTGATTAAAATCATCACATTTAACACAGGATCTAGCAAATGCTACTAAGCGAGATATGTATACGCCATATGTAGGTCCCACTGGAATATTACTATCCAGAAAGGGATAGTTTACGATGTCGAAATTGTAATCATCTCTTTTGTCATAAAGTCGACGAGAGAGAATGCCCGCTTCATTTTTAAAGAGATAGAGATCTAAATAAGATGTGCCTGTAAGGCTATCTGTAGTTTCTTAGGTTGAAATATTCAGAGTTTTCTCCCCTACATGTATCTGGCATTTGTCCTGTGGAGTTGTCTCCCATTTTTGATACATGTATTAAAGAAACAGCTACATTATAGTTAAACTGTTGTGAAATAAAAACCATACATTTACTAATTTAACGAGTAGAGGGGTCCTTTATAACTTTATGCATGTTTATTAATTCAAGAACAAACGTTTACTTCATCACTTTCTTCACATTTTTGAAAAAATTTCTCGTCTGAAAGGAATCCATATGAAGGAAAACTACTATTTTCTTGTGTTTGACTATTTTTGATTTCAGTGTGGGATATGTGAGCTCTCAGCTCTTGTTTCAAGTTCACATAGAGTTAAGACCATCATTTAATATAAGATGTGAAATATGTTGCATTCCCAGAAGCACAAAATCGTAGACTTTTTACACCTCGGCAAATTTTGCCCGAAGGGTATTGTCGTCGTCAGCGTCGTCTGTCTGTCCGTCTGTCTGTCTGTCTGTCTGTCCGTCTGTGTACACGATATCTCAAGAACGATTTTAGTCAGGTATTGTAAATTCATACCACGTATGCATCTGGTGAAGGGTCAGAAGCCTATTGAAAATGCCCGACCGTGACCTCTTTTTTCAAGGTCAAATTGCAGTTTGAATGTAGATTTGATGCTGCTAGCACCATATGTCTTACAGTATTATAGCTAGCCCTTGTAACTTTAGTTCATTGATGTATGTGGTAGTTGACCAGTAGCCTAAAAGTTGAATCTGCCACTCGCACATTATTTTTGTCACAGACCTTATGTTTTTATTACAGACAAGTTATGATCGACAAGTGCTTTACAGTAATTTGGGTTATATGAAATAGGAAATGCTAATTTTCAATCATTTGGTAGTGTGTTTATCTACAATGCTATTACCAACTTGCCATCTTCAATACACACAATTCAGTATATTGTCATAGATACCGATACTTGTAAACTGTAGCCATAACGTGTATCCTATTTCACATTGAAACATTTCATCGCAGACCACATCAGGCTTCAAATTCAGGTCAAATTGCCCAGTTGTGGTGAAATGTCCTGCATCTCAACCTGTTATGGTGCAATAACCCAGCAGAATGAATTAGCATCATCTAACAGATTAGTATGTGTGAGCAACAATAACAAAAGTTTATTGAGGGTCCAACAAAGCCATTCTGCAAGCTATCATAGGAATCTAGTTTGTGTTGGGACATTTTATGGGTATCATGTAAGTTGCTTTACTTTCAATATTGTTTAATAGTTTACTCATTCAAACCCCCGAACCATATTTTTTGTTATTCAACAGACCAATTTCTTTACTGGTTTTAATTGTTTAAGTTTTGTGCTAAACAGTACTGATACTGTAGAATTGAGTCTCAAACTAAAAGCTAGTGAACTATCTGATAGTGTGAATTCAATTATTCTATGCTGAGTACAATTTGTTCACTTGTATGGTGGAATGTCTGGACTCTCAAATGAAAATGTGTTATACATGTACATATCTCGGGTTTGAGGAACAAACATGGTTGCAATTAAGATATAATCAAAGACATTTCATGAAAATTATTGGATCTAAGTATATATCAAAATTAGCTTAAAAAAGCCTTCCTGGCGCGAACTGTTTTCTTTTGGGAGAAATCAAGTGTATGCAAACAGAGCCCAGATCTGGCATTGACTCAACAATGGCATGTTAAAACGGTCTGAATTTATTTTCTTCGGGTAGAATTTAATTAGATAAAGTAACTTTGAGCATGATGTGGAAATATAAGCAAATACTTGAAGTTTTCTCCAGCGCTGTACCTCTTGAATATTGACTATATATCACTTTGGGATATAATTTAAACAAAAAACATTGTATTTATAAACAAAATATGTCTAAATATTTCTTGTCGTTTCAAATCTTTCTCCATTTTGATTCCCTGATTAGGGGATATTGAATGGCTGCCACGAAGTGTGTCGGTGTTTCACAGATTCACATCAGCACATTAACTCCAATACCATTCATTCAATCCCGTCACTTCAAATCATCAACGTATGATAAAAAGGGTATCCACTGTCAAATCTTGAGACCACTGTTTTAATCTTCAAGGCCCCAGCACCATAAAAGTCAAAAGCACTTCAAAATTCAGTTTGCACATATTTCTCATCTCCCACGTCAAAATAACGCAAATTAAAAACCTCTCAATTGAAGTTGCCTCAAGTTTCACTGAATTGGGCAAATAGCTCTATCAGCATTTAAAATTTCAGACCACTTGGCAAAGTTTATTTTATTTTTTGCTTTAAAGCTAACCTGATTGCATTGGTGAGCTTATATGTCTGCTTAGGGACAAAGTTCTTCCAGATGGATTTGAAATAATGGCTGAATTAAGATAGAAGATCATACCTGTATATTAGTATATTGATTTGTAAGTTCTACTTCAAACATTAAAACATTGTTTAATTGGTGGGAGATGCCATGTACATATGAATCCGGGAACTTATATTCATCGACGATATATACCAAGCCATTTTCCATGAAGGTAAATATGTTGAAGCCATTAATTTAGAATCTGATCAGATGTGTACAAAATATATTAGTACATGTACATGTCCCCATCGAGCATGTCTTTGGCATGAATGATCTGAATTTTCATATTCAAATTTCAGATACGATCAACGAAAAATAAAACAGCAATGCCGAAGACTAAGAAGCAAAATGCAGACATTAGATGGAAAGTTACCAGAACCTCAGTGCAAAATTTTCCAATCAATTATGGCCTTGACAAAAGCTGACCTTGCCCAACTTCGTGTGTATTTCTTATATGAGAAAACTACAGTCAACCGTACTAGATAACATTTTTGTTAATCTAGTTCTAAAAATACACTGATGATATATAATGCATGCTTGCTGGCTGTAGACAATGGCTGATAGCCGAGGGGTATTGGAACCCAATGGGCTATTTTCTCTGAATTGCTAGCTATTAATTGGGATCAAGGCCATTAAACAACCTTGAAATTCGGACCAGTGTAATTCCAGATTTACGGGTGTAAATTGGGCTCTTGTTGGATGTTGCGAGACTCACACACTGTGATTACAGCATACAGACTAGGCAGCGTAGTATACGCAATATAGATGCGAATATTGTATTTTCCCAGGTTATTTCCCGAATCTCTTCGCTGGCTGCTGACCAAAGGCAAATACGAGCGGGCGGAAACTTTGATTAAAAAGATCTCGAGATACAATGGCCAAAAAGAAGTTCCGGCAGAGGTGTATTCCATGTTGAAAGAACACAAAGACACCAGCGATAAACCAAAGGTTTACAATATTCTTCACCTGTTGCGAAACCGGACATTGCTGAAGCGCAGTTTGATTCTGTGGTACATATGGTATGTATATTTCTGGTGAAGCTAGATAACATGAAGTAGATAAACAATCACATATTCGAATTGCCATGTTCAGATTACATTGCGTTCCCTCGTTTACCTAGGAGGCGAGCACGGACCATACGAATCTACAGCCAATTATTTATTATGTGTAACGCCTCTTATCAGATGCCATTGATCAACATATTCTCTTTATTATTGCATTATAACAAACTGAAATATAAGAATAACTACCATTACTATTAATATCCCATCGCTTTTTAAATAGCTTTTCAATTCTCCCAGTACAAATCGGCATAAAACTTGTTTGATACTTCGAGGTTCAATCGTATAGGTCTACGCGATAATGTGTCGATCATCTCGAGCACACGGGTTAATTAATAATAGTAATTAACGTTGAACAGACTATGCTACCAAATAAGCAACATGGACACTGTGTTTAAATGAGTAAAATAGCGTGATCTTGACATGCATACAAATTTCATCAAAATGAGCATGTTTACTGTGGCACACCTTGCCCTATTCTGCTTGGTATCGTCATCGTCATCATATATGTTTTACTCTTCCTGTATGCAGAGATATGATGGTTGTATATGCCTATATCGGGGGATATACATGAGGGAGGCAACTGCTACTTCATAGGCATTGCATGCGGAAGGATCTTTCTGCCTTCCCAAGTTTTAAAATCAACTCAGAACGGTTGACTGAACGTTGTTTTGCTTCTGTAAGATAGTTTCCATGCAGTGAAGCATGGAAATTATGTAACCGAGTAGCGACCCCAAGTGACATCTCAAGGCATATTATCTTCAAACCAAATTTGACGAGAAGCTGAATGCATCCTCAACCTATTGTCTGGAAACCAAATTTTAAATTTGCCACCAGGTGTCGCCACCTGTAGGTGCAAGTGGGCGAAATGCAATCCCAAGGATCATCTCATGACATGGTGTATCAGCATACGAGCTTTGGGAAGAATCTGAAAAGGGCTTATTGCCCGGAAACCAAATTTGGATTTGTATGCACAAGTGTGCGAAACACAATCCCAAATGAGAATAATCCGATGAGCAGTTGTAAAATTATTGCCAGAAACAAATTTCAGATATTTCCACCAGGTGTCGCCACCAGTATGCAGAAGCAGGTGAAATACAATCCCAAGGGACATATCATGGCATGATATCTGCATACCAAGTTGGAGAAAAATCTGATGAGCGAAATCAAATTTAGATTTGACACGAGGTGGTGCTACCTGTAAGCACAAGGGAGCGAAACGCAATCCCAAGCGACATATCATATGTCATGATATATTCATACCAGATTTAAGAAGAATCTGACGAGCGGTTCTCAAGTTATTACCCGGAAACAAATCTGGTATTTCGCCACCAGGTGGCACCACCTGTAAGTAAAAGTAAGCGAAAGGCAATCCCACGCAACATCTCCTGGCATGATACATGCATGCTAAATTTGAGGAGAATCCGATGAGCAGTTCTCAAGTTAATGGCTGAAAACAAATTTTGATTTTAACACCTGGTGACGCCACCTATAGGCGCAAGTGGGCGAAATGTAATCTCAAGCGACATCCTAGGTGATGGTATTACCCGGAGACAAATTTGGGATTTTGCTACCAGTTGGCGTCACCTGTAAGTGCAAGTGAGTGAAAGGCAATCCCATGCAACATCTCCTGGCGTGGTACATGCATGCTAAATTTGAGAAGAATCCGAAGCGCATGCAGTTCTCAAGTTATTGGCCAAAAACAAATTTCAGATTTTGTCATCAGGTGGCGTCACTTTCTGAGCAGAAGTGGATAACGCAATCCCAAGTAACATCTCATGGCAAGGTACAATGTATATGCATGCCTAACTTGGGAAGAATTTCATGAGCAGTTCTCAAGTTTGAGGGTAGTGGTAGGTGTGCTGACATGAAAGCCATAGAAAGCTCCCTGTATATGAAACAACCACACTGTCAACTGCATGCCATCATCTGTCAGTCCGAAAAGCCACAAGGTGGAATTCAGTTCAATTCAGGAAATTGATCATATACACAGTGTGCACCCAAACCTTAGGAACTCAGTTGTAATTAATATAGTAAGTTACACGTGTGGACACAAATGTTTCCTGCAGAAGCTTTAGAGTAAATCATATGATGTAAGATACAATTATTTGATAGCAAAATTGAAGGAAATGTTGTCCTTCATTTAAGATGACACGAAATTCGAAAACCAGGGGTTCGGTACTGCGGGGATTTCCCCGTCAGTTATTTCATATTATACTTCTGAAATAAAATATGGTTCATGCAAAAGCTTTAGGGTAAATCATATGATGTGGAATAGAATGGTTTCATAGCAAAATTGAAGGAAATGTTGTCCCTTATTTAAGGCGACCCGAAATTCAAAACTAACACGGGTTCGGTACTGCGGGGATTCCCCCGCCAGATATTTCATATTACTTCTGAAATAAAATATGTTTCCTGCAAAAGCTTTAGTGTAAATCATATGATGTGGAATAGGACTGGACAGCAAATTTAAGAAAATGGTGTCCTTCATTTAAAGCGACATGAAATTCAGAACTAACAGCGGGAAGCGGGAGAAAGAAGAAAAAATGACAAAAGCATTTAGGGATGCCTAATTATTAGACAGCATTTGAAAGTTATCGCTTGTGAAGAATTTGAATGGAAACCACGGACATGCACAGAAGATTGGAACAAGACCCAGTGGCGCCACCTTCAGGTGGATCTTGCTGAAACGCAATACCAACCCATGTCTGGTCACAAGGAGTGTATATGCTTTCGAAGGAATCCGACAAAGCTTTTGGAAGTTATCGCCTGTGAAGAATTTGAACAGACATCCACAGACACAAAGAGAGCAAGACCCATTTTAACTGGAACGGACACGAAGAAACGAAACTCAGTGGCGCCACCTTCTGCCAAATGTTACTGAAATCCAGTACGCAACCGCGTCTTCTCACAAGGAAGGCGTATGCCGAATTTCGGAAGAATCCAAGAAAGCGTTTGGAAGTTATCGCTTGTAACTGACATTCACGGACACAAAGGAGCAAGATCCATTTTGACCCAGTGGCGCCACCTTCAGGCAGATGTTGCTGAAATGCGATACCGACTGGCGTCTTGTCGCAAGGAATGCGTATGCCGAATTTCGGAAGAATCCAACAAAGCGTTAGGAAGTAATCATTCGAACAGACATGCACGGACATCCACGGACATGCACGGACATCCACGGACACATAGAAGCAAGAACCATTTTAAAGACAATAATCACACTATCTGGATTAACTTGCTACATAGTAACTATCCGAAATTGCAGGCACATGACTTTGTTTGACCAATACAATTTGTGTAGACATTCGCGATGATTTTGCTCACAAGAATTCTCGATTGGATAGCTGGTGTCATACGTTAGAACCACAGGACCGCGTCTCAAACCAATAAAACAATACTGATTAAACGATGTTGTTGTCTTCACCACACGCTACCTTATACTTTACCAGAAGTCCATAAAACTAGAAGTGCCTAATGATGTATTGAGTGTCCTCGGTGGCATTTCATCCATGTAAGCACATCCAGTTGAAAACGTTGCCCCTTAGCGGAAACTGGCCAACTGTCAGGGGAGACAATTTTTGAATGTCAGGAAACGGTCCAAACAGCCCGGAATGCAACTCGAGCATCCCGATTCGAATCACCGAAGGTGGCACAATGAATCATGGGAGCTTTGTTTTTGCCAAAACGAAAGTAAGGTGGAAACACTGCTCGAGACTGAACAGCATATCATTGAAAATCTTTAAACTGGGGGCTCGCCTATATTATTTTATATATTGATTTATTTGTACTTCCTAGTAAAGAAATTATTTGCTGATGGTCAGTTATGAACACTATAATATTTAATAAATATATCCTCTTATTATTTTACGGTACCTTACCCGATTGTAATTTAATAAACGATTTATTGTCCATGTACGATATCGAACTATTGTGTAAAGGAAAACAGGAGTCGAAAGTAGAAGTGGGCCTGCGTTGGACAGAAGTTTAGATTTAAGTGGAAATAATTGTTGACCCTGATGTCAGCACAGACGGCAAATTGACAATATTTAACTTTCTGGTTCACCGTGTCTTTGAATACGACCAGACTGCGTGCGCCAGATAATTCCTATGATTCCTCATTTCAAATTTAGGTAATTCAGCTGCCGACAATTGCCGACTAATAACGACTGCAGGCCGATCGGCACACAGTGGAAAATTTGGATATATGATTTGGATAAGTGTTATAGGCAGGCTGGTAGTGCCATCGCAGTCTACATAGTCTAGGTCTAGGTGATCATTACACACTTTTAGTTTTCATGAACTTCTGACTTTACATAATAAGAGAAGGATGGAACGGCTTTTAGACAAATTCTGATAACAAGACAACCAAAGCTCTGAACCCAACTGTTTTCACTCATCTCAGTTGTTCAGTGTCTCGTTTCTGCATAGCTGCCAATAAATTGTAAAAAAATTCATTACTTCAGTCGCTAACGGTAGGTATAGCAGACGACTGAAATATCGGTTATGCGTATATCACCTGCCATTTTTCACGGGGCGATGTGGACCCGTAGGGACTAATGGTCCTGTCTTATAGTCAGAAAAAATTGAGCACCGGCTCTGTGTCTTGCTAACACAGCAAAAGATAGAGTTCTTACACGACAAGAAAGAGGTCTGAAACTTCCTTCTTTAGAGTGTCCAGGTTTCTGTGTTTTTAATGCTCGCAGGTCTGATATGTTTAAGTTACATTTCCATTTATCTAATTTATGCGTGTTTTCGTTCATTTAACAGTGGCACTACTTTCGTGCTCAAAATATGTCGTCTGCTAAACCACAGATTTTGAGAGGCGCATGTTGAGTGATTTTGTGTGACTAACTCATTCTCATTAGAAAGCGTGTTTGGGCAGTAATTTAGTATTAAATAATACCAGTATAAGTGTAATTCATTGTAGAAAACAATGGGATATTTCACTTTGCCTGTATTCATTTACATTTTCATGAAATATGTGTGTCGAGTTACAGTTTGGAATTTTCGCCATTTAAGCTTACCCCTCAAGACCCTCTGCATTATCTTTTTATGGTAAGTTTCTAAAATCCAGTGGTGGTCAAATCATTACGTAATAATTTCCCTGTATTCAGAAATGTTTTCTTTCCATTCTGCTTCTGAAATATTCATGGAATGTTGCAAGCATTTCCCCCTGATCTACAGAAAGAGCTCTGCATATCACAGACACGCTGTGTTTGAAAATGTAAGGTGACAGGGGAGATAACCAAATAGAACTGTAATATACTAGGGGTGTACTGACAGTAGGAGGTACATGTATATAATATGATGCCATGAGAGGATGCATCCCAGCATAGCTCCAGTCCATCTAACCATGAGGATTTTACATTGTATCTCAATACTCATTTTTACCCCTCGGCCAGTTTTGGTCATGGGGTATTGTCGTCTTATACGTCCGTCTGTTCGTACGTCCGTACGTCAGTACGTGAGCGAGATAGCCGGAAAACGGTTCCACTGAAGAATTCCAAATTTGGTATGCTTATTTACCTAGTCAAGGACCAGAAGCCTATTGAATTGGGACCTGATTGGGTGGAAACCTTGGCAGCCATCTTTAATTTTATGCAAAATGGATAATGATCCATATCTCGGAAACCGTTCAACTGTTCAATACGAAAGTTGGTATACATCATCGATACATCAAGCAACTTTCAATGAATTACCAAACCGGCTTTTCTGATTAGCTGGAAATCCTGGAGGCCATCTTTAATTTATGCAGAATCGATAATGATACATATCTCTGTTACCATTCAATTGTTTTGTATGAAGTTGGTGTACATCATCAATGCATACAGATACTGTAAATCGGGACCTGATTGACTGAAAACCTTGGCGGCCATCTTTAATTTATGCGCAAATTTTAATGATATATATCTCTGATATCATTTAAGTGTTCTATACTAAACTTGGTATACAGCATCGATGTATCAAGAGACAATCATGTATACTATGATTGTCTTTTTGAATTTGGTGCTAATATTGTTATGTGGAAAATGGAATAGGTCTTTGGATTATGGACGCGGATATTCTCTAATGGACGACGGCTGGATTATGAATGACGGACTAGACGCTTGTAATCCTGACAACACCTTGACCAAGTATGTCACTCAATTACCCCAACCGTTACATTTACCTGGACGATGGGAATGTGGACTGGTGGATATTCAATACCCTTACTCATGGTACACCGTACAAGACCAAGAAGTATGGTACGAAGTGACCTACCAAGGTAAAATCTACAGACTGACTCTCCCCGAAGGCCAATACGATACGCCCCAGAAGTTCAGTGAGGGTCTGATGGCCTTGTTGGAGTACAAGGCTCTAAAGGAGAGCACGGATAGTGCAACACGCCTGATAGCCTTTCGCTTCAAGAAAAACGTGTTCTTCGATGTCAACGTACACAACGACAAGAGCTCTATCATGCTGAGCCCTAACGTGGCTGTGAAACTCAGTCCTACGCTACAGCAAATGTTACGGCTGCCTAACAGCGTCTACACGGGTCCCACCATTGACAACGGTACCATTTTGATGGATATGAAAGTAGGTATGTACGGACTGTACGTCTACTCGGACGCAGTGGACAGCCATATTGTGGGTGATGTGAACACACCTCTGTTACGGGTGGTGCCCATTACCAAGACGTATGGCGAACAAGCCACCGAGAGTTTCAACCATATCATGTACCTGCCCGTACGACATACCGATATCAGCACGATCACGGTGGATATAAGAGATGACAGGGGACGTCCGATCCCATTCGAACGAGGAAAAGTGGTGCTGACACTTGCTTTCCGACAAGCTCGCTCTCCTCACTTCGTATAATGTACGTGCCTTACCAGTGCCATACGCCCAGCTATGCCGACTACTACAAGAAACAAACGGGCGGGAGCTTGCCCATCTTTAGCGGTGCACGCATGCAACGAGGTCACGGATTGGGTAACATACTGGGCAGCATCGTCAAAACGTTCTTACCCTTGGTGACACGGGGCGTCAAAGCGGTGGGTAAACAAGCGGTACGCAGTGGATTGCACGTGGCCGGTGATGTCTTGGGAGGCACAGCACCCCGACAAGCCTTCAAACGACGGGCTAAAGAAGCAGGCAGCGTCTTGATCGCCAAAGCCCTTAAAAGACAACCACGGGTACAGCGAAGAGTCATTCGACGACCGACACACCGACAACGCACACCCCGGAAGAAAAAGAAGAGAGACATCTTCGCATAATGGCATTCATTCACTCCGAGTCGTGTCCGTCTACCAACAGTGAATTGGATTTGTGGACTATTCCACCCACCCAGACCAGTGTGGCCGAAGGACGTTGGGTAGAACATCGGCCCCTGGCTAGTCTGACGGGGTCGGGACCCCTGGAATTTACCATTGAAAACAAAGATACGGCCTACCTGGATTTAGCCCACACGTACTTGTACGTGAACGCCAAAATAGTGGACGCAGCCGGGGACCCCATAGGGAACGATTCGGTGGTAGGCCCGGTGAATCTTTGGCTGCACTCCTTGTTCCAACAGGTGGATATAGGTCTGAACGATAAACTCATCAGTACGTCCACCAATACGTACCCGTATCGAGCCTACATGGAGACGCTGTTGTCGTACGGCGAAGATGCCAAAAAATCACACTTGCAAGCCGCGCTGTACTTCAGGGATACACCCGGATACATGAATAGCGTCACCGCTACCAATAATGGGTTCGGCCATCGCAGACAGTTGACAACCAATAGCAACACATATAAGGGAAGTGGGAAGAGGTGCCGACATACTGACTGCGTCACATGACTTCACAGAATAGTCTTCTGGTAAACCTATTCTAAAGCACATACCAAGAATCTAACGATTCATGATATGTGTTGTATCTCAGGTACGCTTTTATTGTACCGTTCCCCACCCATGTTCGCCTTGATGGCCGATGGAGATGCTCCCAATTACAAGATCATCATTGAAGATGCAGCCCTGTTTGTCCGTACGGTGGATTTGCAGCAGGGGGTGTTGCTGAGTCACATGGAAGCCTTATCGAGAAAACCAGCCCTGTACCCCATCCGACGCGTACAGACCAAGGTGTTCTCTGTGCCAGCAGGTACGATGATGGCCAATCGCGAAAATTTATTTCTAGGGGATCTCCCTAAACGTCTTACCCTGGCGTGTGTGACCAACACCGCTTTCAATGGTGGGTGGGCGGAGAATCCGTTCCAATTTCAACATTTCAACCTCAACTTTTTGGCACTGCACGTGGCCGGCCATCAAATTCCAGCCCGCCCATTACAACCGGATTTTGGTAACCAAAACTATGTGCGGAGCTACCTGAACCTGTTTACAGCCACAGGACAAAACAACCAGGACGAAGGAAATAACATCACTCGACGAGATTTCGACCTCACCCCCACCTTGGAACACGATCATCAACTGGCCTTGCTCAAGAAAGGAAACCTACGGTTGGAACTGCGTTTCTCCGTTGCTCTAGCCCAGACCATTAACGTGATTTGCTACGCCGAGTTTGATAACGTCATCAGC
>JAVTVY010019223.1:0-76519 GCA_036873755.1 Hanleya hanleyi
CGTCTTTTCGTGTACGTCCGTGTCTTTTCGTTAAAGTCCGTGTATCTTCGGTAAAGTCCGTAGGCATTGGGCAAGGAAGCTTTTCCCGAGACCGAATCACCGCCAGACATGACTGCATCACCGCGGATGAATACATTCTTGCACTCACTCACACCACATGTCGAGTGAGGTATCAAAGTGAAGCTTAGGTGAAGGAGCATCTAATGGACTGGGTGTGGGTTGACATATCGATAAAAAATGGATAATACCTTGAACTGATCACGTGACCTCCCCGTGATGACAAATACCCAGAACCAAGTCAGTACACGCATCCCATAGTCCCAGGTCACACCCGATTCACGCAGACCGGAAGTGACGTCATACACCTGCGCACAACCGTGATGGAAAAAACCCAGAACCAAGTCAGTACATGCATTCCATACAGGCAGAATGCAGGCAGGCAAGCAAGGCAGGGATGCAGGCAGGCAGGCAGGCAGGGAGACAGGTCAGGTCAGGTAAGTCAGATTGAATACACCCCTTTCCCTAAAAATGGACTCCTTTTATACGTTTTTCTATCCACCTCCCACCATGCACTGAGACACAAAAACTGGCCGCCATTTTGAACCCACCATGCACTGAAAAAATCGCCATCTTGAACACGACCACCCCCGCCCTACAAAAACAAGCCGCCATCTTGAAACCGACATATGCAAATGAGGAGGGCTGGGGAAAACCCATAACACACACAAACAAGCCGCCATCTTGAAACCGACCACCCCTACCCTACAAAAACAAGCCGCCATCTTGAATACGACCACCCCTAACCACCCCTAACCTAGAAAAACTAACCGCCATCTTGAATCAACACCAATGAACCCTAACAAGCCGCCATCTTGAAACCGACCGGAAAAACCCATCACACACACAAACAAGCCGCCATCTTGAATACGACCACCCCTAACATACAAAAACTAGCCGCCATCTTGAAACCGACCACCCCTAACCTAGAAAAACTAACCGCCATCTTGAATCAACACCAATCAACCCTAACAAGCCGCCATCTTGAAACCGACCACCCCTAACCTAGAAAAACTAGCCGCCATCTTGAATAATCAACACCAATGAACCCAATAACCTCATTTGCATAGACTCACGCATGCGCATACACTCACGCATCAATCACCTCATTTCCATATTCTACTCCTCATTTACATACACTCACGCATGCGCATACACTCACGCATGCGCATACACTCACGCATGCGCATCAATCACCTCATTTCCATATTCTACTCCTCATTTACATACACTCACGCATGCGCATACACTCACGCATGCGCATACACTCACGCATGCGCACACATACAATCACCCCTCATTTCCATAAATACTCCTCATTTACATTGACTCACGACATGCGAACCCCCCCTATGCCAACCCAATTATTCACTCCGCGCATGCGCAGTGAGGCGCTATTCCCTCCAAATCAATCCTCCCTACTACTCACATCATTTAGGTTTCAGATTCAGATTCAGATTCAGATTTAGGTGTGGAATGCACCCCTAGGTTTTGTAAAGCTTTCAGGCTTTCATTTCCGATATCGGAAATTCGGTGACAATTTCCGATATGGGAAATTCTATTTCCGATAACGGAAATTGAATTCCCGATATCGGAAATTGAATTCCCGATATCGGAAATTGAATTCCCGATATGGGAAATTCTATTTCCGATATCGAAAATTGTCACTGAATTTCCGATATCGGAAATTCCAATTCCCGATATCGGAAATTCTATTTCCGATATCGGGAATTGCAATTAGAATTTCCGATATCGGGAATTGAATTCCCGATATCGGAAATTCGGAATAAAAAGCACTTTGGCTTGCCATACATTTGCAATGTTTTAAACGGTCATCACGCATTCGCAGTGTTGCCTACGGGCTACGGGAAGAGTAGCTGTTTCTTTCTTCCACCGTTGTTGCTGGATCTTGTAAGTTCGTAGTTGTAAACATAACTTATTATACCCCCGCAACGAAGTTAGGGGGGTATAATGGAATCAGCTTGTCCGCCCGTCCGTCTGTCCGTCTGTCTGTAGACCCAATTTTGTCCGGACTACTCCTCCCAAGATTTTGCTTCTATTTCAATGAAACTTTACAAATGTGTTACCTATGATATGAAGATATGCATGTCCTACCTACAAGGCGATATTGTAATTATTGACATATTTATGACGTTTTTGACTCTATAGGACTTTGCCATTTTCTGGATCTAATCCCATATAAAGACAAAGTTCTCGTGTAATTGCACCCGTCCCCGCAACAGAGTTATGGTCCTTTATATCCATGGGTTTATTTATTACCAATATTTGTGTTGACTGGTTACCTGGGATGTTTAATTGAAACTTTGGATGTTAAATATTTTCAGTGGTCTCAGCTAGTTTACCACCTTGCATGTCATATAAGCCTGCATGCTTCATAATTTGTGCATGTTGCACACGTGATAGCCTAGTGCTGGTAACATGATCAGCAAGCAGTATTTTTCATGATAATTTGTCTTATTCTATCATTTGTCACAGAAAAGGAAAAAAACATGCCCAATTCATGTGTGGCTATCTGAACTCCCAGACCATTATATTATCGTTTTCATACTATATTGGATTATTACTCACACGGGGAGACAGGTCGGGGGTATCTCAGTTATCCCTTAGGATAACAGTCAAATCTAGTTTTCCGTGGTTAAATAATCAATATGCCCAATAATGATAAATACACAATTTATCAATTTGTTACGTTTTGTGCTTTGTTTTGCAATTGGCAAAGGAGAGGGTAGGTTTAGCCGTGAAAAATGTCCAATCAACGTGAGCATAGTACTTTCCTGAAAGCGGCCACTCATCGACGTGTTGAAGTCCGACAACTGTTAATGAAGTATAACGTTGTTCTGATGTGTGAGTTAATTACTTTCTCTCTCTCTCTCCCCCTCCTGATTTCGTCAAGAATTGTTTTAAAATGCAGGATTATTCTCACGCGTGTAATCAGTTAGCCGCTTCTGCCATGATTCGAGCGCGCCTGTCAGCTAGAAACACCCTACCACGTGTGGAGGAAGTGCGCGGATGACGACGGGTCGCCAAATGAGAGTCACGTGACTATGACGTGAAGTGTATCGTGTGCGCATGCTTGATGGCCTAACTTTCGAGTGAACAGAGGCGGATGGAAGAAAACGGTACAGTAGGTGTGGATTTATGCTGCTATCTCAACAAAACAGAGCCGAATACCCAAATAAACGGTGTTTATGGATAGGATAATGATCTGAGGAGATAGTAAGTTGCTAAACTTGGATGCTTTCGCCGTATTTTAGCGTAAATACCATCCCCATCGTCAGGCGTCGGGGGCTGGATTTCTACTCGGTGTTTTACTATGACTTGGCGCTCCATCCATGAATTACGACCGTCAGATATCACATCAATTCATGGATGGTTTTCTCCATCTACTGCTCGAGCTGTTTTTCGCAGTCGCTGTGGACGAAGAGGCTCTGAACAGGTCGGTGGAAGTAATTTCGTCGAGCGACTGAATTATTTCTGTATATCGGGTATTTTCTCTGCAATATTTCTATTTCATCATAGTGGAACTTCATCAGAAAATTGATTGAATCAGTAAAAGTAAATCTCGAAAGCGAGAATCGAGAAGAAATGTTGATATTTCTTGTTTTACCGCTGGAATATTCATGATTTAGGTATACGAAGTACCCTATAGAGCCTATAGTCGGCTGTATCGATCAACTCCGAGTCATGGATTCAGAGAATACAGAAGATGGGCTACGATTGGTCAAGAGTTTGAAGACCCAGATGTAAACAAAACACGGAGGGAGATCGGCGAGTATAAGATCCTATAGCGACCATACGATAGAGAAGCATATAGGATTTTAATTTATTAAGATTGCTTTGCACGGACTTTGCCGGAGATGGCGGTGTCATTGAACACAAACCGTGGGGCGCATGCGTGATTTTCTTTGTTATGCTGAGATACAAAATATGTCTGAAAAATCGGTGAAAGCGTGATTAAAATATGATATCTCAGGAACGAGGAATTATTAAGTGTTGAGAGTTGGCAGGCGGCGAGAAGGACCAATGTATAGGAAAATGAGGTATAGTTTATTACTATTTGCTGCCGTTTTATTTCGTGTGCAGTTCGGATATTGGATAATGTCATACTAAGTTCTATGCATGGGATGTATTGTGTATAGGAGTGCCCTAGGCTGCAGTCGATTACACAGCCATTCGAGACTACAGTCATTTCTGGGCTAGGGACCGACAGGCAAACGAAATAGGAAAAGCGGATATTTAAAGGTATCAAATTCGTTCTATATTATAATCAAGTCTTATAAATAAATACATCTAAAGATTACCCGTTACAACAATCATTGCTTGAGATCAACAACTTCCACGGTTCTGCTGGAGGCAGGTGTGTCTATATCATTGATGTGATGTCGGTTACAGGCCACAGAAATTACAAACGACATTGAATGTTTGTAATTTCACATCTGTTCCACAGTCATCACATCTTGGCGGGTTTCTTTCCAAAATACCAATGTTTCCAATAGCACCGTGAACATAACATTTTCTTCCTAGTTAAATAAATACTGGTAACATTTTTCATTGCTTGAGAAAAAGCTGTAAATTAATATTTATTAAAGACGTAAATTTCTGTCTCAAGTTCAACTGTTGGTTCCATGGTGATTGATTAAGAATGCCACACAAATAGGCTTGTACGCACGTATGTTTCACTGCGCCCCCTTCTGAGAGACCAGATAAACTCGTCCATTGATATTGACACGCTGCCAACGGAGGTGGACGGCGCATTTCAACAAAGGGAAGGAAGGTTGTGAACGTTTACCATATTTTTTCAATCTTTCATTGTAATCTTTGTTGATAATCAATTTGAATAGTGCAATAGCATAGAAATAATGTTTTCATAGGCGTGCTAAATCGTTAATTTACGCACGGTTAGTGTGGGAAAGTTTATAAATTTTAGGGCCGGGCCTCGCCCTTGCCCTAAAATATAAACTTTCCCACACTAACCGTGCGTAAATTAACGATTTAGCACGCCTATGAAAACATTATTTCTTAAATTAATAATTTTGTTATAGTACCTTAATTGATACAATTAACAAAAATATTATCTCTACTTGTTTGGAAAATGATTGATACGATATTACTGTAAAACATGTTTCTTTCGCGTGCATGAAACTTTCGCGATTTTCGCGAATGGAATAAATCGCGAAAGTTTCATGCACGCGAAAGAAACATATTCACATGACAATGGCGGAGACAAGAACGCAACAACAACATCGACAGAGAAAGGACATGAGAGCAATTGTTCTCGACATTAGCACAGTTTTAATGATCTCACCACCTAAGCTCTAATCAGAAGCGACTGTTTAAAACAGCGGATACAATTAAATATACGATTATACTAGTACAATTATATCTGCTGAATTAGTCCCAGTATTAGTCAGTATTGTGACAGTTATGGAGTTAAGACACTGCTGTGAAAATATATCTATCTGCCTCTTTGCCCTTCTCTTTCTTAAGGTTGGCCAAAGCTGAAAACCGAGTGTCCCGCCAGCTTAAAGTAAAATGTATATACTAATGCCATTTAGAAAGTAGGTAACATTTATATCCAATTATTCTTAGGATGTTACTTTCTTAAAGCACAAATATTAGTGCTGGGTGGGTCAGTCCCGTGCGAGACTTGAACCCGCGCCCTCAGAGTTTGACACCAAATCGCCAGCAGTAAATGCATGCCCTCTTGACCACTCGGTCACCTCAGCTTACACGAAAGAGGAAGTTCGGAGACCAGAGTCTAGATTACGCATATTTACTACCCCTCTGATAGTCAGAGGGGTATATACGTAATCTAGACTCCGGTCTCCGAACTTCGTCTTTTGTGGAAGCTGAGGTGGCCGAGAGGTCTAGAGGGCTTGCATTTACTGCAGTGATTTGGTGTCAAACTCCGAGGACGCGGGTTCGAGTTTCGCACGGGACTGACCAACCGAGCACAAGTATCAAGAAAGTGATATCCTAAAAATAATTGGATATAAAGTAAAATTGTTTTTACGACAGATGACCAATCCGAATTGTGCACATTATTGAGAGAAAGAAGAGCCTGACTTTTTAGATGATCAGCTTCTGGTTCCTATAATTTCACTTTGCCCTGTCTATTAACCTAGGTGATAGCTGGCATATTTTCATGTAATATTTGCCAACTTATGCATTGTTCTAAGCATAATGACACTTTCTTTGAATACTGGGAAAATATAGTACATATGTATAGAATTATGTCTGTAATCACCAGTTCAATATATTCTTTCGAATTAAATGTAATAAAAGATAGGGCAAAGTACGAACCGGTAACTGATCAGCTGAAATCATGGATTACTGCAGAGGCAGACTCTTCTTCGTTCTCTCAATAATGTGTGCAAGGCGGATATTCGCACACATTTTAAAGTTCCCAGCTTGACATACCTATATACAGATAGTATAATTACCCTAGTGGAGGAGCACAACAAACCACTTGGGTAGCGAGGACAAGATCAGTCAAGTCCTAGTGTTATTGGACAGTGTGTTTGAAGATTCCCTCGGGTCAAAAAGTACATAGACCTGAACCAATACATTCGTTAATTGGGTAAAAGACATTGCTATAAAAAGAAACATTTTGAATGTGACTTTCTACATCATTTAATAAAATGGTTACATTTGTGGTTCTCTGCCTCTTTGTCCTTCTCTTTCTTGAGTTTGGCCAAAGCTGATAACCTAGCGTCTCGCCAACGCCGTCGTTCGGTCAGACTGTCGAGAGGGATACGTTTAGTGAGCTCATCATAAACCAGCTCACGCGTTTTTCCGCCCATGTACGCAGGAGGACCAAAATCTTTCTGTATGTTGTAAATCATGTTGGCGTACCGGTCACAGTAACTGTGTAGTCCTGTGAGGGAAAAGAGTAATAAAAAACCCTATTGCCTAAATAATTAATTGCTCAAAATAATCCATAACAATCAGACAATGCCATTTTATATATGGGCATGGTAGGACTTTGTATTATCGGTTTTACCAAATTGGGTTGCTGCAGGCTGACGTAGATACAATATATTATAGAAAACGACTTGGACATTCATTTTTGAACACTGGTCAGTGACACGGATTTGACGATGGACGGATAGATACGTCAAGATGTCCTGTTGGCATCATTGAAAACTGAGACAATTTCTCTTTTGCATGAAACTAGCTTAAAAATCTATTTTAAGCCGTTTTTCCTGCCTGAACTTCGGTGCTTATGGTGTCGTGTGAACTAGGTATTTCGATTCTGGACATGTGTACTGTATACGAATGATTCCACAATGTTATGGTGTTTCTGTGAATAACTATGATGATGCATTTATCTCCAATTCAAATCCGAGAGAATTAGACGATTGTGTTCGTCATACATGTCATATGTAAGCGAAGGTTCAGTGAAGGAAAGGAAGGGAAAATAGGCAAATATCTTTGGCATGAAGGTTCTTATCCAAAACATCAGATGCCGCCTGTATTATCAAGAGCTTACCCTCAGCAGCGAGATGAGCTGTTTCCATTGGTCCCATGAAAGCGTATCTGACTCCAAGACCTTCCGACATGACCTTGTCTATATCTTCAACGCTCATTACCCCGTCCTGCATACGAAAATCTCTGTTAGTATGCTCTAATTAAGAATAGACAAAAGATATGCACGAAGCGCCCATTGCCCTTTGGGTTACAAGCCCTATATCAAATATCCTGTTCCTGCGATTTGTCATAATATAATCAAACCCCCAAGCTGGAGTCCAAACAAAAGCCAACGTCCTTGTATTGTGATTATACACTTTTCCATGTGCATATTCGAATAATACAATTTCCCCTTGCCGTTGACAGGTCATGTAGAAAGATAAGAAAGCAAAACGTCGAGTGAACACGGGTGTCTAACTTGGGTTACATATGACTCTATCCATGGACTGCTTAGAGTACTGAGTATATAATGCTGTGTAGCAAATACTAATGGCACAATTGCGAAAAGTTGCGTCATTAGCAGTTGTCAGGTCGCCAGCTAATGTCACAATTGCGTCATTAGCAGAGAGTCAAACGACTCTGCATGCAGAGTGGTCATTAGTGGTTGTTATTGCAAATATATCGAAGATTTAGTCATACATCATGTGTCATATATTTTTGCCTCAAATAATTACTGGTTTCCAGTTGTGACAATAAGCGTCAACATGCTCGCTACCATTTTGTTGTCACAACCCAGTAGTTACATAAGCTGGCGATAATTGTGTCATCAGTCGTTGCTACAATGCCCCCATATACTCTGGACTCCAAGCAGCCTGTGCCCTATCTGGAGAGAACAAAATGGTACAGAAGGGTATATTCATTGAGTGCAATGCCCATACAGGGAGGAGAGATCAAAAATCTTACCTCAATGAGACGCCAAGTTTCTCCAAAGATAGCATTTTGAATTCGGTTAAGTGGAAGTCCATCGACTTCCTTTTTCACGACGACGGGCACCTGTCCGATCTCCAGCATGAGGTCTTTAACTCTGGTCACGATATCTGGGTCAGTCCACGGGGCCGGCAGGAGTTCAACCAACGGACAGTAGAACGGAGGGTTGGTCTGTAACAGGGAATAGGAAACAGATACCATTGCAAGCCAATATCATAGTATGCGAAAATACAGATTAACGTTTGTCCTTAGGCAGGCAATGCTGACTAACAGATACGACGACCATGTCCAAACATAAGTAAACCAGAAACATCTTGCGTCTCGCGCTGGGATGATTAACAACAAACTGTAGTATATTTTGAACCAAACAAGGTTTGAATCACAAACACATGAACAACTTAATTCAGCCATGTATTTGCAGAATGCCAGTCATTTATTCCTCTAATACCGAAGAGTTCAATTCCACCAATCCATGGGGTAGGGTAGATAAATCTATACTACACTCTTTCCCCAATATGCCAGAATTGGTCGAATTATAGGTATACACACAAATCGGATTCAGAATAACACAGGTCTCAAACTACTGGCTGATATGATGCCCCAGAACAATAAATAGTTAACCAACAATTCAATGTCTCTAATTGTGCTTCGAAACAATATCACTTGTGAGATATGTTACTGCAATATGTTTACATATACTTATCATGAAATGGGAGCACAAAGGTGAAAACAAATTAGAACTCAGAACAAAAATACAGTTAATCCAGTCAGTTTCAGCGTTACAACTTGTCTAACTATAACCCTGATTGTTGGATAGCGGACTGTGGTGAATCGAGTATGATGTTGCAAATATAGTTTGTATCTGTTTGGTGGCTGTGGGTTTCGTGAAGATTTCTTCTAGGATTCAGTTCAGGACTAAACATAACAGGACTAGTTCCGCACTCACTTTGTGGCGAATGGCATCGTTGGCAGAGCCGACTTTCAGACACACGGCGACCCTTGTTTTGGAGGATTCAACTCAAATTCATCTGCACCTGGATACTCAAAGGAACCTGAACCAGACGGCACTATGACCGAGGTTGGGGTTTCTAGCACTGGAGTCTCAATTTCAAGCGTTGCTTTGTTCGGCAAGATTTGGTCAATGTGTACATGTCTGAGATTGCCCTCAACCTCCATGGCATAGGTCACCGGACCAACTTTCTCTACTATTTTGCCAGAAGCACTTCCTTAACCCAGATCTGAAGATTTTAACCAACACATTTTGACCTACTTGTAGTTTCCGCAGTTTCCCATCATGATGCAATTTTTGTTGCATCTATTTCTTCTCAATCTGATCAGCAAGACTGGGTTTCACTAAGCTCAACGGTGTTCTTGGAGCGCGTTTCAAGAACAATTCGGCTGGAGTGACACCAGTAATGGTGTCGGGGGTATTACGGTAGGTCAAGAAGAAGTTTGCCAGTTTGTGCTGAGTTTTCCCAAGTTAGGGTTGAATGTTTGTACATTCCGTTCAGCTGCACCGTTGGATTGTGGGTGGTATGGGGGAACCCTGACATGTTCTATACCGTTTAATCGAAGGAACTGTTCAAACTCGACACTAATAAATTGAGGCCCATTATCAGACACAACAACTTCAGGAAGACCTCATTTAGCAATCAAGTTACGTAAGGCAGCTATGGATTTCTCTGTGGTGATGGATCCCATGATACAAGCCTCAGGCAACTTGGAGTGTGCATCAGTGCAAATGAGGAAGTTCTGTCCATTTTTCTCAGCGAAATCAATATGGACTCTCTGCCATATCCATTGGGAAGGTCAAAGGTTCGAAGGTGCTGTAGGAGGACCGTTTCTTGCCAGTGAACATGACACACAATTATTCACATTCACTTCAATGCACTCATCAAGACCAGACCACCAATCATAACCACGTACTAGGGCCTTCATGCGACAAACACTAGGGTGTCCCTCATGCAACACACTAAGTATTTGGGTTTGCGATTTCTCTGGGATCACGTCGCGAAGCCCCCACAAAATGCATCCTTGTTCTAGTGATAATTCTAACTTACGAGTGAAATAGGACTGATATAAGACTTTCATCCAACACTTCGTCAGGCCATCCCAACTTCGCAAAATCTACCTCCTTAGAAAGAATGGGAGCCTTGCATGGAAATGGCTGTACTGAGCTGTCGACTGGTCTATCAGTGCGAATAGGAATATCTCTTCCTCTATGGGAGCAAACTGTGTTGTCTGAGGAAGCCTACATAAAGTATCTGCATTTAGTGGATACCTGCATGGTTTGTGGAATTGAATGTGATACTGATATACGGAAAGCACAAGTGCCCATCGCTGCAAACGTACAGCTGCTAGAGTAGGCACAGCAGTATGTGGCCCAAATATGGCGCTCAAGGGCTGGTGGTCAGTTACTAGGGTGAACCATCTGCCATACAGATATTGATGGAGCTTTCTTTACTCCGTTCGCAATTGATAATGATCATTCTCCAACTGAGAGTAGTTTTGCTCACTAGTAGTGAGGGTGCGTGAGGCAAAGGCCACAGGCCTTTCGTCACCATTGTCCATTGTATGGGACATAACCACTCCGAAACCGTAAGGTGAAGCGTCACAAGCCAGACGTAGAGGTTTTGTGGGGTCCTAGTGCACGAGTACCTGGCCTGAAAGAAGTAACTTGTTACGATGTTGGAATGATGTTTCACACTGCTGTGGCCATTGCCACTTGCAGTGTTTTTTGTAGTAATGCATTCAAGGGGGATAATACGGTGGATAAATGGGCAAAAATTTGCCGTAGTAATTGAGCATACCAAGCCAAGCCCGAAACTCATCTAGATTATTTGGACTGGGGGCATTTACTACTGCTTGGACTTTCCCTTGGGTGGGGCTGATGCCATGGCGGCTGATGATGTCACCTAGGTATTCTACCCTATCTTTCAGGAATTGACATTTGACCAGTTTGACTTTGATGTTGTGTTCTTCCAGGCGTTTGAGAACAAGTGCTAGAGTTCTGTTGTGGCCGTAAACATCTCTGCCTGCCTTTAGGATATCATCTTGATAGCACTCGACATTGTCAATGCACTGCAGTACTTGTTCCATGACATTCTGAAAAATGGCGGATGCCATGGATGCTGAGGAAACTCAATTTATTGTATCTGTAAAGCCCTTTGTGTGTTTTTATTGTCATATACACGTAGGACTGCTCGTCCAACTCTAACTGTTGGTATGCGCTGGTTAAATTTAACTTTGTGAAAACTGTACCCCCAGCCAGTGTTGATAATAAATCTTGGACTGCTGGAAGGGGGTACTACTCTACATCAAGGCATTTGTTAACTGTGGATTTATAGTCTCCGCATATACTGATTTGGCCATCTGCTTTAGGCATAACTTCAATGGGAGATGTCCAAAATCACTCAAGTCACTTAGGGATACCTTTGAAATTGTTCCACTTTCTCTTTGAGTGCATATGGCACAGGCCGGCCTTTGCGAAAAATCGGATCCTTTTGGACCTTGATTGTAGCCTTATGCCCTTTATGGTACCTAACCCCCTCACTAAAGACCCTAGGATATTCCCTAACTATATCAGAGAAGGCCCTATCCTTTTCCTGTACATGGAAGATTTTGGACCAATCAAGGGTGATGCTTGATAACCTGTCCCTACCTATTATGGCTGGAGCCTTCTTATCCTTTTCCTGTACATGGAAGATTTTGGACCAATCAAGGGTGATGCTTGATAACCTGTCCCTACCTATTATGGCTGGAGCCTTCTATCCTTTTCCTGTACATGGAAGATTTTGGACCAATCAAGGGTGATGCTTGATAACCTGTCCCTACCTATTATGGCTGGGCTATCACTACAATCGATGACATGTAGCGGGAGGTTGTCATGCATTGCATTGAACGTCAACAGAAAATTTCCCAATTAAGGGCAAGTTTTACCCTGCATAGGTTTGCAGCCTAAGGCTAGCATTTTCTCGAGGCACAGTGTGAAAACTTTCTCCATACTTACGAACAGGTAACATTGACACTGCAGCTTCAGTGTGAATTTCCATCTCCAGTAGAGCTGCACTGACAGACATTTCTACAACATGATGCTTACTCTTGTCATCATCCATATTATGTATGGTAAACAGGTTGAAAGTTTCAAAGTTAGAGTTAAGGGTATCAGTCCCTTGATCCTTTTCATGGTCATGTAAATTGTTGATGAATGCACTTGACTTGAGCGAAGGATCGAGTCTTCGTTGATATCTCATCGGGCTTCCGCTTTGGACATTTGGCATGCGCGCGGCCTTTACCTTTACAGATGTTGCATTTTTCATGGGGATGATTGTTTTTTCCACACCGGAAACATGGCTTCCTGGTGACATCAATTTTGTTGACCGGTTGTGAAGTGAGTTGTTTCGCCTGTTGGTCAGCAGCTTCCACTGCTGTGGCTATCTCTATAGCCTTTTTCAGTGTCGTCCTCGGTCAACAGCTTTCGTTGTATCTGGGGGGACAACAAACCACATACCAAACGATCTCTCAGGGCTTCCTGCAAGAATTCCCCAAAGTTACAGGTATCAGCCAATCGACATAGCTCAGCCACAAACTGGGAAACAATTTCAACCTCTTGTTGTGTCATCTTATTAAAGCGAAAGCGTTCTGCAATAATCGAGGGTTTCTGGTGAATATGTTCTTTGAGAATGTCACACAATTCTCCGAATGTTTTGCTTTCAGGTTTTTCTGGGGTGATCAAACATTTAAGTAGACCATAAGACTCCCCTCCAATGACAGTCAAAAATATAGCTCTGTGCTTGGCTTGTTTTCCAGGCCCTGTAATTTCATTAGCTACGAAGAATTGTTACAACATTTCTACATACTCTGGCCAATCTTGGCCCTCCTTGTACACGCCTATCTTTTCAAGTGTCGTCAGGGTTATTATTGTTTTGTTGTTGTACCGTTGTTGGGGTTTTTTGGAGTTAAATTAATTAGCTAAAGTTCAATTTGTCGTTGACAATTGGGACAATCAGTCTTGGATTCTGGGTTGAGATTGTGGTGGAGTAGCTTTTGTATCTTTTCAGAAAGTTTTAAATCCCACCCTCGTCACCATTGTAGTATATTTTGTACCAAACAAGGTTTGAATCACAACACATGAACAACTTGATTCAGCCACGTATTCCCAGAATGCCAGTCATTTATTCCTCCAATACCGAAGAGTTCCATTTCACCAATCCATGGGGTGTGGGGGGGGGGGGGAAGAATTTTACCGCACAAGCATCCTCCGACATTCAACGGGAAGTCGAAGCTCTAACTGCGAAATGTAGCCAAAGGTCCGTCTTGCTTTTTATATCATAGGAATATTTGTAGGCGTGATTGTGCTATAATGGCATATGTATGCTGATAAGTATTTGTGTTTTGGGTGTATATCTGTGCACTCTAAAGACGGTTTGTGACCAGTGCATTGCATGCGCCCGTCAGATAGTACTAGAGGGTTAACTTTTGTGGCTATCACCGTTGATAAAGAACCTTCACCTCAGTTATCAGAACATAAAAAAGACTACAAAGAGAAAAGCGTTAAAGATTGCTCTCTTTGCAACAGTATATGTTTTTTTTTCATTTCCACGCGGTACATGGAGTTATACGTGCTAAGAGCTTCAAACGATAAATGCATTTAAATCATGGAATAGAAGCCATTTCATTTTTGGCCCATCGTATCTCGCACCAGCTACGTATACATGGACGTTGATATTTACCGGATGACAAACAATTGCATGTGACCGATGTTTGAGTCCCTCGGTGTACAAGGACGGTCCATAGCTACTTGTCGAACTCGAGAAGGTGGTATTATCACCGACATACTGGTCCAGTTGTTCGAACACAGCTTTTGTCAGCTCCAGTTTTTCTGGAACACATTCCTGTAAAGAAAAGTTTGAGACCATATATGACGACTACTACAATAGAGGCATCTCATATATATGAATCGATGCCAGCGAATGGTGGTTGAGACAGGGTGCATTGTCACACTAAACAAGTAAATTTACCCCTTCTGAATACGAGAGATCCTGAAGGATCTTGGCGCCCACCATTGTCCGATAATTGTAAGATAATGACAAGAGGATCTTTTTGTCCATTGTTACTAGTACAAATGATTGATTTGTAATTTTGTTTACAGAATTTCAAATCTGAGCGAAAAAGATCGAAAAAGGGACACGGAAAAATAAGATAAAATCTAAGTTTCAGGAGTTTCAAGATTTCTAGAAACTACTATATCGGTTGTTATAATACAAGAGAAATGAGCAAAGTTAATCTGAAAGTGAATGTACATGTACGGAGGATCCTTAGCCTTCGTTTTGTAGTATTTTTGTTTATTAATTTTTTTGCACGTGTCATCATTGGGTACTGGAAGCGAAAATCAATCTCTTTGACACTTTTGCATGAGCTATGAAACATACTTAAGATTTTATAATTAGGAACGAATGCTAATTCTGTTCTGTTTACTGGGCTAGTTTGTGATATCTCTTTTAAGATATCATGCTGGAAAATAGTAAGATGGTACAATACTTAATACTGAAGGGATCCGGTCCGCGTAGTAATGTTGAAACTTCGAAAGTGCCTGAATCCTGATTATCTCCCTTGGATCGAAACATGCAGTAGTCTAAAGTTGTCGAGTTGTGACGCTGTGTCACAAGAGTGACGTCCCTTCATATAACCGACCCGCTGGCAGACGAAAGGGTAGGGTAGTTCACTTGCTACTGCATAGACTAAAGAAAACTGGTTTAAAATTTGAAGAAATACATTTTAGTTCCGAATTATTTGAACTCCTTGATATGGAAGGTGAAGGTATGGATATTCTCTATATTTAATATATAGAATATGCCCCCCCGCTTGATCTGCCGGTCGACTCTTGTGATTCAACGTCACAACTCGGGAATACCGTATTAATTTGAAGCGTAACTTGAATTTTCGAATCGGACCAAAAAAGGTATCTTGCGCAACTAGGCCCCATGTGGGACCTGTGTACCAAATTTCAGAAAGATCCATGAAATATTTTCCTGAGAATTCACGATAACAATGTTTCAAGGGAAAATTCAAGATGGCCGCCTTGTGGACATATTGGATTCTCGATTCGGACCGAAAAAGGTATCTTGCACAGCTAGAGCCTAAGGGGAACCTGTGTACCAAATTTGAGAAAGATCCATGCAGTACTTCCTCAGAAGTCACGATAACAAAGTTGCATGGGAAAATCCAAGATGGCCGCCTGTTGGCCATATTGGATTTTCGAATCGGACAAGAAAAGGTATCTTGCACAACTAGACGACAAGGAGAACCTGCGTACCAAATTTAACAAAGATCCATGAAGTAGTTCCAGAGAAGTCGCAATAACAAAGTTTCATGGGGAAATCCAAGATGGCCGCCTGATGGACATATTGGATTTTGGAATCGGACCGAAAAAGGTATCTTGCATATCGAGACCCTAAGGGGAACCTGTGTACCAAATTTGAGAAAGATCCATGCAGTAGTTCCTGAGAAATGACGATAACAAAGTTTCATGGAGAAATCCAAGATGGCTGCCTGGTGGCCATATTGGATTTTCGATTCGGACCGAAAAAAGGTATCTTGCACAAATAGACCCCAAGGGGAACCTGTGTACCAAATTTGAGAAAGATCCATGCAGTACTTCCTGAGAAATCGCGATAACAAGGTTTCATGGGGAAATCCAAGATGGCTGCCTTGTGGCCATATGAGATTTTCGATTCGGATCGAAAAAAGGTATCTTGCACAACCAGACCCCAAGGGAAACCTGTGTACCAAATTTGAGAAAGATCCATGCAGTACTTCCTGAGAAATGACGATAAAGTTTCATGGGGAAATCCAAGATGGCTGCCTGGTGGCCATATTGGATTTTCGAATCGGACCAGAAAAGGTATCTTGCACAACTAGACTCCAAGGGGAACCTGTGTACCAAATTTGAGAAAGATCCATGCAGTAGTTCCTGAGAAATCGCGATAACAAGGTTTCATGGGGAAATCCAAGATGGCTGCCTGGTGACCATATTGGATTTTCGAATCGGACCAGAAAAGGTATCTTGCACAACTAGACCCCAAGGGGAACCTGTGTACCAAATTTGAGAAAGATCCATGCAGTAGTTCCTGAGAAATCGCGATAACAAGTTTTCATGGGGAAATCCAAGATGGCTGCCTGGTGGCCATATTGGATTTTCGAATCGGACCAGAAAAGGTATCTTGCACAACTAGACCCCAAGGGGAACCTGTGTACCAAATTTGAGAAAGATCCATGGAGTAGTTCCTGAGAAATCGCGATAACAAGGTTTCATGGGGAAATCAAAGATGGCGCCTGTGGCCATATTGGATTTTCGAATCGGACCAGAAAAGGTATCTTGCACAACTAGACCCCAAGGGGAACCTGTGTACCAAACTTGAGAAAGATCCATGCAGTAGTTCCTGAGAAATCGTGATAACAAGGTTTCATGGGGAAATCCAAGATGGCTGCCTGGTGGCCATATTTGATTCTCGAATCGGGCCAGAAAAGGTATCTTGCACAACTAGGCCCCAAGGGGAACCTGTGTACCAAATTTGAGAAAGATCCATGGAGTAGTTCCTGAAAAATCGCGATAACAAGGTTACATGGGAAAATTCAAGATGGCTGCCTGATGGCCATATTGGATTTTCGAATCGGACCAGAAAAGGTATCTTGCACAACTAGACCCCAAGGGGAACTTGTGTACCAAATCTGAGAAAGATCCATGCAGTAGTTCCTGAGAAATCGCGATAACAAGGTTTCATGGGGAAATCCAAGATGGCTGCCTGGTGGCCATATTGGATTTTCGAATCGGACCAAAAAAGGTATCTTGGACAACTAGACCCCAAGGGGAACCTGTGTACCAAATTGGAGAAAGATCCATCAAGTAGTTCCTGAGAAATCGCGATAACAAGGTTTCATGGGGAAATCCAAGATGGCTGCCTTGTGGCCGTATGAGATTTTCGATTCGGATCGAAAAAAGCTATCTTGCACAACCAGACCCCAAGGGAAACCTGTGTACCAAATTTGAGAAAGATCCATGCAGTACTTCCTGAGAAATGACGATAAAGTTTCATGGGGAAATCCAAGATGGCTGCCTGGTGGCCATATTGGATTTTCGAATCGGACCAGAAAAGGTATCTTGCACAACTAGACTCCAAGGGGAACCTGTGTACCAAATTTGAGAAAGATCCATGCAGTACTTCCTGAGAAATGACGAGAACAATGTTTCGATCATGAAGAAATCCAAGATGGCTGCCCGGTGACCATATTGGATTTTCGAATTGGACCAGAAAAGGTATCTTGTACAACTAGACCCCAAGGGGAACCTGTGTACCAAATTTGAGAAAGATCCATGCAGTAGTTCCTGAGAAATCGCGATAACAAGTTTTCATGGGGAAATCCAAGATGGCTGCCTGGTGGCCATATTGGATTTTCGAATCGGACCAGAAAGGGTGTCTTGCACAACTAGACCCCAAGGGGAACCTGTGTACCAAATTTCAGAAAGATCCATGGAGTAGTTCCTGAGAAATCGCGATAACAAGGTTTCATGGGGAAATCCAAGATGGCTGCCTGGTGGCCATATTGGATTTTCGAATCGGACCAGAAAAGGTATCTTGCACAACTAGACCCCAAGGGGAACCTGTGTACCAAATTTGAGAAAGATCCATACAGTAGTTCCTGAGAAATCACGATAACAAGGTTTCATGGGGAAATCCAAGATGGCTGCCTGGTGGCCATATTGGATTTTCGAATCGGACCAAAAAAGGTATCTTGCACAACTAGGCCCCAAGGGGAACCTGTGTACCAAATTTGAGAAAGATCCATGGAGTAGTTCCTGAAAAATCGCGATAACAAGGTTACATGGGAAAATTCAAGATGGCTGCCTGATGGCCATATTGGATTTTCGAATCGGACCAGAAAAGGTATCTTGCACAACTAGACCCCAAGGGGAACTTGTGTACCAAATCTGAGAAAGATCCATGCAGTAGTTCCTGAGAAATCGCGATAACAAGGTTTCATGGGGAAATCCAAGATGGCTGCCTGGTGGCCATATTGGATTTTCGAATCGGACCAGAAAGGGTATCTTGCACAACTAGACCCCAAGGGGAACCTGTGTACCAAATTTCAGAAAGATCCATGGAGTAGTTCCTGAGAAATCGCGATAACAAGGTTTCATGGGGAAATCCAAGATGGCTGCCTGGTGGCCATATTGGACTTTCGAATCGGACCAGAAAAGGTATCTTGCACAACTAGACCCCAAGGGGAACCTGTGTACCAAACTTGAGAAAGATCCATGCAGTAGTTCCTGAGAAATCGTGATAACAAGGTTTCATGGGGAAATCCAAGATGGCTGCCTGGTGGCCATATTTGATTCTCGAATCGGGCCAGGAAAGGTATCTTGCACAACTAGGCCCCAAGGGGAACCTGTGTACCAAATTTGAGAAAGATCCATGGAGTAGTTCCTGAAAAATCGCGATAACAAGGTTACATGGGAAAATTCAAGATGGCTGCCTGATGGCCATATTGGATTTTCGAATCGGACCAGAAAAGGTATCTTGCACAACTAGACCCCAAGGGGAACTTGTGTACCAAATCTGAGAAAGATCCATGCAGTAGTTCCTGAGAAATCGCGATAACAAGGTTTCATGGGGAAATCCAAGATGGCTGCCTGGTGGCCATATTGGATTTTCGAATCGGACCAGAAAAGGTATCTTGCACAACTAGACCCCAAGGGGAACCTGTGTACCAAATTTGAGAAAGATCCATGCAGTACTTCCTGAGAAATGACGATAACAATGTTTCATGAAGAAATCCAAGATGGCTGCCTGGTGGCCATATTGGATTTTCGAATCGGACCAGAAAAGGTATCTTGCACAACTAGACCCCAAAGGGAACCTGTGTACCAAATTTGAGAAAGATCCATGCTGTAGTTCCTGAGAAATCGCGATAACAAGGTTTCATGGGGAAATCCAAGATGGCTGCCTGGTGGCCATATTGGATTTTCGAATCGGACCAAAAAAGATATCTTGGACAACTAGACCCCAAGGGGAACCTGTGTACCAAATTTGAGAAAGATCCATCAAGTAGTTCCTGAGAAATCGCGATAACAAGAATTGTTTACGGACGGACTGACGACGGACGACGGACTGACGGACGGACGACGGACCACGGACGAAAAGCGATTTGAACAGCCCACCATCTGGTGATGGTGGGCTAAAAATGTATTCTTTTGTATTTTGCTCAGACATGTTGGAATCCGAAGGGAAAGCAAACCAAATGAAATCAGTTATCCTGGATAATTGATTTGATTTAGTTTGCTTTCCATTCGTTCCGCCAAACATATGCGGTCCCATGTGGCCAGACGGATGATGTCGTAAACGACGTGAATTCGAATCACATTCGACCACCCCGCAATTTTCTACTTTGAGGGTCTGAAGCTAACCAGTTCAAACACGGCGGCCACCTACGATTCTATGTTTAATCTTAGTGATCGTAAATCCTCAAGTAAAGTTTCCATCAAATGAAAGACCATTGCGAACAGTGTCGGAAAATATTTATTGTAATTTTTTACGATTTTATTACACCGAGTAAACTGCAAATAAAGCATGGTATTCTATGGTGGTCTGTTGCAAACATATTTAGGTCCAGTGACGTCACACTGCCTTAATACATATATTTCAAACTGTGTATGCACTTTTCAATGCTTGATTCAAGCTTAAGGTGTGTATACTTTGAGTTTCAACACAGACTCACTGTTCCAATGTGCATGTTTCACCAAACGGGGAAATTAAATGCCAGATTCAAAAGGACTTGACACTTATGAGTTATCATCTCCAAAATTTTGGTGAAACATGCACATTGGAACAGTGAATTTGTGTTGAAACTCAAAGTATACACACATACACAGTTTGAAATATATGTATTAAGGCAGTGTGACGTCACTGGACCTAGATATGATTGTAACAGACCACCATAGAATACCATGCTTTATTTGCAGTTTACTCGGTGTAATAAAATCGTAAACAATTACAATAAATATTTTCCGACACTGTTCGCAATGGTCTTTCATTTGATGGAAACTTTACTTGAGGGTTTACGATCACTTTAAACACTCGCTTGAATCGATCGAAGGTTGGCGTCCAAAGATATTCGAAACCTTCGTTCACTATATTTAAATCTAAGGCACTGCATATCCGCATGGAGCCTGGTGCATAGTCTTAGAAGTCATGTAGGTGGGGTACTTCACGGTCACTCTTCAAATCCCGTCTAAAAGGCCATCTTGTAGTTATCTATTTATTGACCTATCTATATGGGAATACTGAACGATGTATTCATTACCTTAATAATTATAGCATAACGGGATCCTGTATTTTCTGAACTCGCCGACGAACCAGTTTTATAGATGAATGTATCTTTAAGTTACGTTGACCGAAATTGATCGAATTTCGGATTCATTCAATATATAAGGATCTTTTTGTTTATTCGCAACTATATATAAATAAACAAAATTACACAAGAGCTCCTGGAATATTATAACCAACCTGAACATGTTTACAGTCGCTCACGCATTCTTCAAAGTTGTCGGTAATGCTGATGCGCTGATATTGTTCGTCTACTGTCAAAGTGCCCCTCAGAAGACCGTTTGTTGCCAAATCTGCCAATTGTTGCCGTATGTCGACCAGAGCCGCCGAACGTTGGTCCTGTTCAATGTCGTATAATAATACTCTGTACCCAGCGCTGGCGAACAGCATCGCCCAACTTCTTCCAATCAAACCACTGTGGAGGAAGTATAAACTTTTAAATAATAGTTCATGCATAACATCAAGTAGAACATCAGTTGAACCACGTCGGCTATGATACCATGCGCCTGGCTACACAGGAATAGTGGTGGAAGAATGGGCGCTTCAAGACACATGCTCAGGACACGGAGATGGTCAGGGAGGAGAGATGGTGAAGAACATGGAAAGGACATGGCTAGGGGAGAAAGAGGAAAGGGCAGGGACAGGAGGAGGTTGAGCAAATGGTAGGAGTGACCGTGATATAAAACGTTAACGACTACGACGTCGACCCACATTACTGGGAACACAGCTTGTTAAATTTACAGACATTATAGAGAGCATCCGGGCATGAGGGGCCAGTGGCCACCAGGAGAATCCCGGCTTATATAGACGCTTTTCCTAGTAACAACTAGAGCCTATAGGCTATTATATATATCTATGTCTAACAGGCCTTGCATACAGAAATTCCATCAAATAGTCTGATTTGATAGTAATGTAATAACTGCGCTGAATTGCTCACAGCAGGGCTGATTTCAATTGAACTAAATTATCAGCACTTCTTTTTACCAGCCCGATAATTTGGTCATACGAAAAACACGCATGGGGCACCAGCTCCATCAATATGCAATGACTTGCCATAATGGTATAAGCAAGCCCAACGAGTCTCCCCCTCCACCAACAAGCTATTATAGAAAGATTGTGATTAAGCTAGAAAAATCCACGAGTACTACAACATTTTGAAGTTGAAGTTTAAATCTGATATTCCGGGAATCAACCAATGGAATTGGAATTGTGTGATGTCATATTTTCCAAATGTGAGCATAAATATATGCCGGAATATTAACAGAGCTATAATGAAATATTCACAGAGCTTTCCAAGTTATAATATTGATTATTCATAGCATTGTGCAACTATTTTTTTGAACATGAGGCACCAGAGATGCTACAACCCCTCAGCCCCTTAACAGTTCAGATCAAGATGTTTTTTTGGTGTAGGAGTTTGGAGGCATAGTATAGAGTCATGGCATTTGTATACGCTTATGTATGAACAACTGATTGCACCACTGGGCTTAATAAAATTAATATCAGGCTTCACAGGCACTGTTTTGAAGAAAAAAAAAATGATGCGGGAGTGACGCTGTTTGTCTTTTTTCTTTGTCCAGACGAAATATAGCCAACTTGTCCGGCAAACCGATGCAGTAGTTTAACACAATTTGCATAAAACAACTTTTTGACTCTATGTTCAAGTACATACTTTGAAAAAGACATGTGTAAATACAACCAAAACAAAACAACCCTCTGGATATTCCCGAAAATAACTGGTGCCACCTGTATGCAATCATCACATTTGAGAAGAATCCGATGAGTGGTTCTCAAGTTATTGCCTGGAAATGAATTTTGACTTTTGCCACCACCAGGTGGCATCACCTGTTAGCACAAGTGAGCGAAACGCAATCCCAAGCGATATCTCATTACCTGTTATATGCATACCAAATTTGAAAACAATCCGATAAGTGGTTCTCTAGTTATTGCCCTGAAATGAATCAGATCAGATTTTGCCACCAGGTGGCACTACCTGTAGTTGCGAGTGGATATATACATACATAAAAAAATTGAGAAGAAAAAATTGAAGTTCATGACCGGAAACAAATTTTGGATTTTGCCACTAGGTGGCACCACTTGCCAGCGCAAGTGGATGAATCGCAATCCCAAGCAACAGCTCATGGTATAGACATATCAAATTTGAGAAGAATCTCAAGTTATCGCCTGGAAATGAATTTTGGGTTTTGCCACCCGTAGTTGGAAGTGGTAGAAAAGCAATCCCAAGCGACACCTCATGGCATGGTATACTTCTTACCAAATTTGAGAAGAATCCGACAGGCAGTTCTCAAGTTATTGCCCGGAAACAAATTTCGAACGGACAGATGGACAGACACAAAGACAGCCGGATGGACAAGCGGAATCTACTATGTTGGTGGGCGGGGGGGGATACAAAAACTTGACAAGGTATCCACGTAACTGTGCAAAAAATCTGTAAAGTTGTTATCTGACAGCCCTGACATGAAACTATCTTGACCGCTATAGTAAGATTTATATGCTGATATAAAATCAGATAAATAGCTATTAATGTGAGCATATATTTGACCTGTACATACACTTCCAAATATCTTGGAGAAGCTATTTAAAACACTAACTGGGCGATAATTGGACATCATGCTGTCGCCCTTCTTATATATTGGTGACACATTAACATTTTTTAGATTCGAGGGAGAAACCCCCTCCGTCACAGATTTATTTATAAGATTACATAGTGGATGAATCACGTCCAATTTCTAAATTTTGGATCCGGGCCGGTTGCCTTTCTTGGATTCAATCTGGCGATCTTCGTTTCAACTTCCTATGGCAGAATCGGTTTAAATTCAAATGAAGCGACCTCAGATTTGCTGGCATCAATCTGCGATGCTAGGATTGATTTAAACCAGTTGCAGGACCTATATTTGATGCTATAATAGTATAATTGTAAGCTTATTGATAATTTCTGTCACTCCTTGTTCATTGGTTATAATTTGATTTTCCTCATATCAATAAGATTTATCTGTGGCTGACCATCAAGGTTCTTTCTACTTCAAATGATTTAATGGTCTTCCAGAAATCCCTGGTGTTACACATTTTACCAGTACATCTCTCGTTGAAATAATACCTAATTGAATGTTTTCTTAGTTTTACACATAAATTTCTTTGTCGACGATATAATTCTCAGTTTTTGGCATCCCTTATTCGAAGGTACTTATGATATAAACGCTTTCGCTTCATAATTGACTTCTTTAGATCAGAATTCATGAAAGGGGCCTGATTAGCCCTGACCTATTTAGACTTAACAGGAATGTGATCATTGATCCAGTGTATCAACTAGAGATCCTGAAGGATCTTGGCGCCCACCATTGCCCGATAATTGTAAGCTAATGACAAGAGGATCTTTTGTGTCCATTGTTACTAAGAACAAACGATCGATTTGTAATTTTGTTTACAGAATTTCGATTCTGAGCGAAAAAGATCGAAAAAGGGACACTGGAAAACATCAAGATATCATCTTTCTAAGTTTAAGGAGTTTCAAGATTTATAGAAATTGTACTTATGTCGGTTGTTATAGTACAAGAGAAAAGTTAGTCTGAAAGTGAATGTCCGGAGGATCCTTCGTCTTCGTTTTGTAGTATTGTTTTTTGCACGCGTCGTCATTGGGTACTGGAAGCGAAGACAAATCTGTTTGACCCTTTGGCATGAGCTATGAAACAAACTTCAGATTTTATAACTAGGAACGAATTCTGTTCCGTTTACTGGGCTAGTTTGAGATATCTCTTTTAAGATACCATGCTCGAAAATAGTAAGATGGTACAATACTTAATACTGAAGGGATCCGCGCAGTAATGTTGAAACTTCGAGTGTCTGAATCCTGATTATCTCCCTTGGATCGAAACACGCAGTAGTCTACAGTTGTCGAGTAACGTTGTGTCACAAGAGTGACGTCCCTTCATGTAGCCGACCCGTCGGCAGACTGAAGAAAACTGATTTACAATTTGAAGAATTACATTTTAATTCCGAATTATTTGAACCTCTTGATATGGAAGGTGAAGGTATGGATATTCTCTATAGTCACTATATAGAATATGTCCCACCGTTTGATCCGTCGACTCGTGTGATGCAACGTCACAACTCGGGAATACCGTATTAATTTGAAGCGTAACTTGGATTTTCGAATCGAATCAAAAAAGATATCTTGCACAACTAGGCCCCATGTGGGACCTGTGTACAAAATTTCAGAATAATCCATGAAGTAGTTCCTGAGAATTCACGATAACAATGTTTCAAGGGGAAATTCAAGATGGCCACCTGGCGGCCCTATTGGATTTTCGAATCGGACCAAAAAAAAGGTATCTTGCACAACTGGACCACAAGGGGAACCTGTATACCAAATTTCAGGAAGATGCATGCAGTACTTCTTGAGAAATCACGATAAAGTTTCATGGGGAAATCCAAGACGGGCGCCTGGTGGCCATATTGGATTTTCGAATGGGACCGAAAAGGGTATTTTGCACAACTAAACCCCAAGGGGAACCTATGTACCAAATTTGAGAAAGATCCATGCAGTACTTCCTGAGATATCACGATAATAAAGTTGCATGGGGAGATCCAAGATGGCCGCCTGGTGGCCATATTGGATTTCCGAATCGGAAAGAAAAGGTATCTTGCACAACTAGACCACAAGGGGAACCTGTGTACCAAATTTGACAAAGATCCATGCAGTAGTTCCTGAGAAATCGCAATAACAAAGTTTCATGGGGAAATCTAAGATGGCCGCCTGGTGGCCATATTGGATTTTCGATTCGGACCGAAAAAAAGGTATCTTGCACAACTAGATCCTAAGGGGAACCTGTGTACCAAATTTAAGAAAGATCCATGCAATAGTTCCTGAGAAATGACAATAACAAAGTTTCATGGGGAAATTCAAGATGGCTGCCAGGTGGCCATATTGGATTTTCGAATCGGACCGGAAAAGGTATCTTGCACAACTAGACCCCAAGGGGAAGCTGTGTACCAAATTTAAGAAATATCCATGCAGTAGTTCCCGAGAAATCGCGATAACAAGGTTTCATGGAGAAATCCAAGATGGCTGCCTGGTGGTCATATTGGATTTTCAAATCGGACCAGAAAAGGTATCTTGCACAACTAGACCCCAAGGGGAACCTGTACACCGAATTTGAGAAAGACCCATGCAGTAGTTGCCGAGAAATCGCGATAACAAGGTTTCATGGGGAAATCCAAGATGGCCGCCTTGTAACCATATTGGATTTTCGAATCGGACCAGAAAAGGTATCTTGCACAACTAGACCCCAAGGGGAACCTGTGTACCAAATTTGAGAAAGATCCATGTTGTAGTTTCTGAGAAATCGCGATACGAAAAGTGATTTGAATAGCCCACCATCTGGTGATGGTGGGCTAAAAATACTACATATTATGGTGTTCTATTTGGGCCAAGTTTGCGTCGCGTGGCGACTTTTAGAAACTCGCCACTCGCCACGCGCCGTGAACCTCTCCGGCGCGCGGCGACTGGCGACTGGCGACTTTCTGCTATCTCAGTTAACCTGCAAAAACTCGCCAGTCGCCACCCGCCGTAAAACACGGCGAGTTTCGCTCTATCTCTTAACCTGGAAAAACTCGCCGCGCGCCACTCGCCGGATGAACCACGGCGCACGGCGACTGGCGACTTTTGATTGTAGTGAAACTCGCCACTCGCCACGCGCCGTGGATATCTCCGGCGCGCGGCGACTGGCGACTTTCTGCTATCTCAGTTAACCTGCAAAAACTCGCCAGTCGCCACCCGCCGTAAAACACAGCGAGTTTCGCTCTATCTCTTAACCTGGAAAAACTCGCCGCGCGCCACTCGCCGGACAAACCACGGCGCGCGGCGACTGGCGACTTTTGACTTCTAGAATTCTCAGGACTTTTTCTCAAGTGCGCATGGCCGAGGAGCATCAATTATGCAGTTCCAATATCATAAATCACAGTCGCGATCTCATAGAATTTGAGGAAGGAAAAGAAATATGGAAACTGTTGAAAGAAATACGTCTTTTCATCTTTAAAAATAGGGTCTTGATAGTTTGTAGGGTTTGTGATACAGGAAATATCAACCCAACAAAGAGCCGCTCTATGGATTAAAACAGCAATAAAGGATCTCTTATACAAAGATATCGCTCGTTTTTCACATAAAACTTACGAAGAGAGAAATTCAATCATCCAGAGAAAATGTTAGCATTTTTTCTTACTTTTTTAATCAATATGACGATGACGCTCTAACCGCTTTCTTAATATTTCATACAGCATATTAGTTGACGTTGCTTTTATCTTGTAAAACAAAATTCCCGCGTCGAGTGCTTTATTGTATCTTAAATAAGGAACAATTTCAAAGCGATTCATTCTGAATTGAAAACGATATGCTGTTTTATAAATATATATAGGCACTTATATAAAAAAAAGACTAAAAAATGTTGTCTTGGTGTTAACTTTTTAAAATATACCAGCAGATAATAACGAGAGTATGCAAGTTCTGCACAGAAACGGATAACGAGTATTTTAATAAAACAATATCTGCACATTTGACACAATTAGATTGCCCTATATGCGTATTGCATTAAAAAGAACTTGTTTCAAAAAACAACTATATTAATTATTACAGATAGCTTACATCTTCAAAATTAGTCACATAGCATCAGATGTAGCTGGAGACTTCATTCATTAGAAATTATGTATTTTTATGCACGAGGAAGAGATTTAAAATTAAATTAAATGACAGCATGTTTCGAACAAAATATTTCGATAATTGATGCTCCCCGGGCATGCGCACTTGAGAAAAAGTCCTGAGAATTCCAGAAGTCAAAAGTCGCCAGTCGCCGCGCGCCGTGGTTCATCCGGCGAGTGGCGCGCGGCGAGTTTTTCCAGGTTAAGAGATAGAGCGAAACTCGCCGTGTTTTACGGCGGGTGGCGACTGGCGAGTTTTTGCAGGTTAAGAGATAGCAGAAAGTCGCCAGTCGCCGCGCGCCGGAGAGGTCCACGGCGTGTGGCGAGTGGCGAGTTTCACTACAATCAAAAGTCGCCAGTCGCCGTGCGCCGTGGTTCATCCGGCGAGTGGCGCGCGGCGAGTTTTTCCAGGTTAAAAGATAGAGCGAAACTCGCCGTGTTTTACGGCGGGTGGCGACTGGCGAGTTTTTGCAGGTTAAGAGATAGCAAAAAGTCGCCAGTCGCCGCGCGCCGGAGAGGTCCACGGCGCGTGGCGAGTGGCGAGTTTCTAAAAGTCGCCACGCGACGCAAACTTGGCCCAAATAAAACACCATAACATATAGATGTAGGAAGAGATTCAACATCTGATTGCAGTTTCTTTTCATCAATATGTTTATACGATCGATATGTGATCATGCTACACATTTCTAGTATTCTCCCTAGCCTGCCTAGGGGGAGGGACCTTTAGGTGATGACGGTCACTTAGACCATAAGGAATACCACTTGTGTGTTGAAAGTCTTTTGTCTTGGTTGTGAGAATGACATCAATCAGACTTTCTGTGACTGTATCATCCCTGACTTGAATACAAGTTTTGTGTTTCACGAGATATTCGTCAAACCATAGCCATCACACCTTTAGCTTTAGCTCGTAGAGCATGATAAGTCATATAGTTTAAGTCACGCACGACTGCTACATTATCATAGTAGTCACAATACGGAAATAGCCGAACGTGAGATTGGTTTATACATGTAATGGACGATATTTTTGATATGCTTATTCTCTGTCACATTTAGAACTGTGTGGAATCGAAGCGCTAGATTTGATTTCTATGTCAACGGATGGGCTGAAAAGTACGTATCTAACTGTGTATTTGTGGAACATTTGATATCTGCTAAGCTTATAGTTTATTTCGTATTGAATTATCTTTATTTCGTTGTGACGTCAAGGCAAAATGGCGAGGTATTGAAAACATTCCCCCCCCCACCAAATACATTTTTAAACAGGGAAGTTTCCCTGTTTCTTACAATGCTAGATGAACTGGCTTATGGGTAATTTCAGAGGTGCCATCTATCCAAGCGGTATGGTTTTCATTACAACACCCCTGCGCAAAATGAGAGAATGACTGAATCTTCCGCGTCACTCCGTTTATTGAACGCGATATGAAGTAGTTCGACCTAGTTTCGAATAATTTCTCTGAATTAATCTCACGACGAGCCGTTTCTAGGTGCAAACATTGAAGAATATTTCGGTTTCGTTTCCTGGACAACATTTCTGCTGATATCTTTTGAGATTTTCTTCGAAAGATTGTGTTTTGTCTGTAAACTGGTCAATATGGCACAAGTCATAGTCACGGAATATGCCGACTTCATCTTCGGCTCTGATAGTCAATGAAATACACATTTGCGTACACTTCGCCATCCATAAGATGGCTTGCGAATCGTGTGTCTCCATTATCGCGGAGCGATATCCGGCGTTTTACCGGATTCTGTTCGGCCTTCATCCGGCGGAGAGCAGACTCGAGAAATCTGATAAATTACAGGTTTTCATACCACTTCGGAAACAGATATTGCCTGGGCTTACGAAATATATAGGAATGAAGAACTTTCGTATCATCCAAGAGGTGTGGTAGATCGGTAATTTTGAACAAGTAGATCATCACATGACTCGAAAATGGCGAGTTACGTTGGGGTTACGTCGGTAGACTTTAGCTGATTGGCTGACGAAGTCATGTGGTATTGATTTCTGGAAATCCCCCTTGCAGTTGCCGAAAGTAGGCTGCAAATGGATACACACGATCCCAGGGTCAGTCTTACCGCGTATAGATGACCGAAATGGTTACAGGTTGTGAAATACACCGAATTGACGAAATGACGTCATGTTTTAAGATCGGCTGAACCGCACTGTCAAAATTATAGTGCTTAGAAAGAGAGTTTGAGAGAGGAGAGAGAAGGAGGCAGTTCAGTTTTCAGTCCATGAGTCTGGAGAGTTTTTACACTGTGACCCGCAAGTGCGAGCGTGGCATTCTGACAGCTCAATCAATCAATCAATTTTAAATTGAGATGGCGTGTGCATCTGCGAAGCAGCTATGTAAGCCAATAACTTTACATTGAGTTTGCTTTTTAAAAAACTTTTTATTTTCAGACTTATATAAATAGTATAGAGTTGAATATCTGTGTAAGATGTTGAAGTATGAAGCAGAGAGAGCTTCCACAGATAGTATTGTGATTAGATGGCGAGGCAGGTTAGAAGATTTCGAAGAGGAATGGTACATAAATATCAACAGCAAGTACTTGTATAAATGTCACAACGACCCAATTCAATAAAAAGTTAAAAACTCATTAAGGATGTCCGCTGGTGGTAAATCAAAGTAATTAACTTTTTTAATAATGTGTGTTGTTGCATTCATAATTGTGTAATATGAGGAAAAACAAAGAAAAAAATATATGTTGGTGTGCATTTTTTAGCTGTAGGCAACATTAAGTGGACTGACCCATGCTCAATTTGATAACCCAGAAAGCATAGGGAATAGCCCTATTTTTGAAGCATATTCATGAAAAATTCATATAAATAGTATTTAACTTTTTCTTATATTCTAACTGTTGGCAGATAATCACAATGTCTATCAAAATTTAGCAAATTGGATTGATGTTGCTGTGCAAAATTCTCGGCTAGAAGGCTTTTAAAGGAAATCCTCATCTCTTAACCTAGGGAAGGGAGATAACTCAATAGAAAAATAGGCAAAATGGCTGCCAAAGTCAAAAACCACCAGCGGACATCCTTAAAAAGGCCAATATAATATAGACAATATAAATAAGTATATATATATATATATATATATATAAACATGAGGTACTTTAAAGTTATGAAAATGCTGTTACTACCTACATCGGCGAGTGCGTAACATAAAATTAGCAACTGCCTTAAAAACTTTATCTCTGTTTCGTTCTGGGTTAAGAACATGCTCAAAAGTTGGGTTAAATACACCAAAAAGTAAAAGTTCATTAAATAACCTTTGGCGTTCATTAGTATGCCGCCTGCACGTCATCATTCTGACAGCTCGAAGTATGTAAAACGTTTTATACCCGTCACTTGATTGATTACTTGTTTCCCGGCACATACTTGTTAATCTTGTCAAGTAAATGAATGTTGCAAGTTTTCGCGCCACTGCATGATTGGAGCACATGGCCTGCTGAAAGCCGCTATTTTGTGCGCTATTAGTTTGAAAACATTTCTTGCAAGAAAAACTTCATTTATTTCATCCAGCGAAAGCATCCTTTTAGCTGCAATTTTCAAATTGACTGATCTTATCGTCATGGGCGTCGCTAGGATTTCTCAAAGGGGGGTCGATTATCATAGGACTTTAGGCGAGGGTCCAGGGGCCGCCTAGGCCCCGGAAGCTCCGGGGTCCTAGATCGCCGGAGATGCGTTCTAAGCGTTTTCCCGGAATTAAATCTGAACATAATGTATGCAGATTTAGGGTTATATTATACAGCTCTGGGACCTTAGATGGCCTGAGATGTATTCTGAGCGATTTTCAACAATTAAACTAACACAATAATGAAAACACAATAATAATGCTTTGGGCCGATATACCTCGTAGGCTAACCCAGTGACGTCGGAACGTAATTGAAAGTGGGGGCCCCCTATCACAGCCCAACAGGCGGGGGTCCAGCGGCCGCGTAGGCCCCGGAAGCTCCGGGGTCCTAGATTGCCGGAGATGCGCTCTGAACGTTTTTCCGGAAATAAAACTGATCATACTGCATGCACATTTATGATTCTATTGTCACGATTTTTTTTCTCGCAATTATAAGCATGCATCGATATTGAAAACATCGCACCTCATGCCTTCATCCATTTGACGTTCTAGTTATATTTAAAACATACAAAACGATGACTTATAGTTCTTGGAAAGGAAACCAATATGCCTACAGATACGATTCATTCACACAAAGATAAAACAAGGAAATCCTCACAGCCCAACAGGCGAGGGTCCACGAGCCGTTTAGGCCCCGGAAGCTCCGAAGTTCCAGATCTCCAGAGACACGTTCTAAGCGTTTTCCCAGAAATAAATTCGAACGTAATGTATGCAGATTTATGGTTCTATATTTTCACGTATGTTTCGCATTTATAAGCACTCGTCGAAATTGAAAAAAATCATACTTCATGCCTGAATCCATTTGACTTTTTAGTTATATTTATCACATAAAAAAACACGATGACCTTTACATCATGGAACATTAGAACCAATATGATAGCGATTCATTTACACAAAGCTAAAATGAGCGATCCTCACAGCTTGACAGGCGAGGGTCCAGGGGCCGCCTAGGCCCCGGAAGCTCCGGGGTCTCCGGTTGCCGGAGATGCGTTTTACCCGTTTTCCCGGAAACAAATCTGAACACAATGTATATAGATTTATGGTTCTATTTTCACATTTGTTTCGCATAAACCCGCATCGATATTGAAGAATATGCCGGACTCCATTTGACTTCTTGGTTTGACACAAACAAAACGGGCTTATAACTCACCACTACACGTCCTGGCACTCTATCTGTAATTTCTATGTGGGGGCATGGTCAGTTAGGGATGCTGAAAAGTGGGTGGCCGAAAGATATTCGGCCCCGCCTAAATCAAAAGTGAGGGGGGGGGGGGGCCTGGCCCCTCCGCTTCCGACGCCACTGTAACCATGTTAAAATGATTAAAACTAAACATCATCATATCACTTTCCGATCCATATGTCATTTCATGACTGTCGTGGTAAACCCATTGTTGAGCGAACTGACACGTCACTACTGGAACGGAGGATGCTTACGAGCCTGGAAACGGGTATTTTTTATTCCTTTCTTTTCCCTTTTGTTTTTTTGTTCTGTTTTTGTTTTCTCTGTTTTTTATTTTTTGTTTTTTGTTTTTCTTCTTTTTCTTCTGTTTTTTGTTTTTTTTGGCGCGTCCAAGGGGGGGTCGTTCGCACCTGACGACCCCCCCCTAACGACGCCCCTGATCGTCCAGCATCATTTGTCATCTAGCAAACATAATCTTCTATATTCTGACAAAATCCGTAATCATGACCAGGTCGGGTACGGCGCATCACGTTGGGCACACCGGTTCTCGTCAGATCACCGAAGTTAAGCAGCGTTGAGCTCGGTCAATACTTGGATGGGTGACCGGGTGCTGTACTGACTGGGCTGATCAGTGTCCAGAATGATAGGAACTGTGGACACTCTCGTGTTCTGGCACATGTAGGCACCGTCGTGATATGACTGAAACAATGTTGAAAACGACGTTAAATCCTACTCACTCACTCACTCATGACCAGGTCACTGTCAGGGTAAAGGACTAACTGTGATAAATATCCCAACTGGGATAAAATATCTCACATTGGATATTATTTTTATACTTCCATGAATGCAAGCTGACATATTTTGCTAGTTATCCTGTTCGTATAAAGACATACATCAGTTGTGAGTGATGGGGAAATATACTGCAAACAACAACACGACAAAATAATGCACGTAATTGTAATAACACAGAATAATTTTGGCGAGGAAAAGTCAGCAAAATTATACAATCGGATTGGCAGTTTGTGAAGTAGATTCTATCCTGTTCTTGTAGTTTAGATGCCGAAATTCGCCATTGACGTTTAGTATGAAATTAGGATATATTTCAATATACAAACTTGGGTTTAATATCCCAAGTGGGATATATATCCCAGTTAGTCCTTTGCTCTGACCTGATAGCAGCTTGTTCAAGTTGACAAAATAATTTTCCGTTTGGGGCGAGCAGTGAAGGTAAAATTAATTTTTGATGTTGATAATGGTTTTCTGTGTCTGTGATTTGAATTTTTTTAGCAACGTTAGGGTATTTTTGCTGTGTTCAATTGATGAATACTTATAGTATTTTCTCGTTGTAAATTGCCAAACAAATAAATGAATGTGAATCAGATTCAGGGACTTTATTCTTGTACATTATCATTGAACTTTGACTGCAGCTTGCAGTGTGCATGAATACATAATACATGAATGAATGCCGCTATGTATTCTGGGCTACTATGTTTACCACGATTCGGACACTATTACAGGTTTACTGCCAATCTCTAGTTCAGAAAATACACAATTTTTAATTTTCGGTGTTGTATTCTTTATCGGGGAATGGTAAATTCATTAGATCGTCAAACAGTTGTGATAGCAGTTGAACACCTCGACAAACTTGTTTCCATCTTCCACTGGTACCACATATATAACTCTCATTTGCCTAGACTTTCTTTACGGTACTGATGAAGTCTCTTTAATAATTAGAGGTATACGCTTCCCAAATTCATATTACGTATGCAACGAGAGACACCTCAGAAACATATTGAACAGGACCAATTCCTTCCCTGTTTTTTAGCAGCCTTGGATGCTTTCATTTTGTCATTTCATGTCTCATGGTATCATTGTGCATGTCATAAAATTTGGTCATGGAAATTTAGACTTGGCAAAAATTTTCGAAAATCTCAAACATAAGGATGATCCTTAAACTGGTATTATTGATGCTACCTGTCGACATGTGGCTGATATTTGCAAAAGGTAATTCTTCCATCCCATTCAGACCGTCATTGCGGATGTTACTGATCGACATCGAACATTTGCAAAAGGTAGTTCTCGTAGGGAGGACATGTCCAACTCTCCAACGCCTGTAACCATCGATTTTCTGCAGGAGTAACCTGGACACATTTAATGTGCCCCCAGTAATCACATGTGTCACAGGATAAAGCTCTGTGATTTGCTGCAACACATTTCCCGCACACTGTGCACGGATTAGTTTGGTGACACAATACAAAAAAACATGTACATTGGCCTTGGATCGCATCGCAGGCAAAGTCCAACGATATGATGTCCTGGTATGACCAGTGTTGTTGTTGTTGCTCGCCTAATTAACCCACAGGCCACACATAGTGCCACAGTTAAGTTTTCCAGACTGATGATTTGTAATACATTCCCCTCCAGGATCTAGTTTGTATTTAAAACATATTCTGGGCTCTTCCACGGAAGAGGCATTCATTAGGTTCGAGTAAAACCTCAAGGGACATTACTTGCACAAAAATAGTTTCACACATTGGGTGCATGTAATATGCAGAGATCTTTGTGTAGATCAGGGAAAAATGCTTGCAACATTCTATGAATATTTCAGAAGCAGAATGGAAGAAAACATTTCTGAATACAAGGAAATTATTACGTATATGATTTGACCACCACTGGATTTTAGAAACTTACCATAACATAATAATGGAGAGGGTCTTGAGAGGTAAGATTAAATGGTGAAAATTTCACACTGTAACTCACCACACATATTTCCTCAAAATGTAAATGAACACAGGCAAAGTGAAATACCCCATTGTTTTCTAAAATGAATTACACTTATACTGCTATTATTTAATTCTAAATTACTGCCCGAACACTAGCCCCACAAAATAACTCAACATGTGCCTCTCAAAATCTGTGGTTTAGCCGACGACATATTTTGAGCCAGGAAAGTAGTGCCACTGGAAAAATACTAAATACATGCATAAAATTAGATAAATACAGATATAACTTGAACATATCACACCTGAAACTATACACGAACATTAAAAACACCGAAACCTGGACACTGTAAAGAAGAAAGTTTCAGACCTCTTTCTTGTCGTGTAAGAACTCTATCTTGTACTGTGTTAGCAAGACTCAGAGTCGGTTAATTTCTTCAGCATTACAATATGTATCTGGATGACCCTTCGGGTCAAATATTTGACCCCTAGGGTCAAACATAGATACATAAAAAAATGTGCGATATTTAGTACAATGTGGCCTTACCGTCACGCCAAGATACGAAACCACGCCCGTTCTGTATGATTAGTGCGAGAGTTCTGCGTTCTAGATGACAAGAACCCACTACACAGTATGAACTACTTTGATCAAGTTGATGATTAAGTATTTCTCTGGCATATAAGGGTTCTGCCAGGGTTCTGAATAATGATAAAAAAAATAATAAAAAACGAAAAAAAACAAAAAACAAAAAAAAACAAAAAAACCCCCACAAAAAACTGCAATTGTCTAAAGTAAATGATATGTGACGTTAATAAAACATTGTGTGTCAAGTACCGTATGCAAACTTCAAGAAAAATCTGATTTGAAATATTTTGGAATAAACGAAATACAGGCTTTATTGCCATCACTTATATACAAAGGAGAGTTTCATATTAAAACGTCACATATATCTTTGTCCTGCTGGTACAGATAGAGCGACAAACTTACGTACTTTAGACTGCCATTTCACATTGACAAAATTTAGCTACAATAATGTGACTCTCTCTTATATTTTGACCCCAAATTTTTTCTTAAACGTCCCAAAATGTACAAGTGATTCTTTATCAATGCTTACCATCTCTTATATTTGGTGTACGTCCGTTTTATTTGCGATGTAGGTATATTTGTCGCTATAAAATTATAACATATCCGGTTTATTGTCGCTGCGAAATGGCACGATTTCACATCAGCATCCTTTCCGCCATTCCCTGGTAGAAGAGTTTCGCAAAAAATTACTTATGTGGGGAGAAAATTCGACCAAAATTATCATTTTGACCAAACAGTTATTAATTCTGTAGAGGTGGCTTCTGATCATCGAGAACGCAGGATTCCCGCACCAGCCTTTTAGAGCAGGTTTTGACTTCCCAACGTGTAACCCCATAGCTGTGGAACCAAATTGCCTACAGCGATTACCAATTACACCAGCTAGCATCTGCGGTTAGTTCATGCAGTGAGCCGGTGGATGGTCTTATCTGAAACTTTAGATTGAAGGAAAGTAGGCCGACGTCAGTATACCAATAATCACTATGACAACCTTCTGAGTTCTACAGTAACTAATCTCCACAAGAAGTAGATTAACAAATATGTTCGTACCGGTATGCTTTTTATGTTACAGCTGTTCACCGACCGTCGTTTTTACGAAACAAGTGAACGTGAAACTGGCTACATGCTCCTAAATAAAAAAAAATATCTCTGCCAAAGACCAGAATTTTCTCGATTTTTTCCGCCTTCGTTGCAACGATTAATGGAAAGCCGTTGGTACCACTGGCAAGTATGGTATTTGTTCTATTCAGCTGCAAATTTTATTTCGATTCACTGCTCGATAACATGCCTCGCCGGGGGACTATTTGCGGGGCCTGAGCACTGTTTTCAACAGGCAGAGAATACAGCCAAATGATGACCTCTTGTGTAGAAGCGCGCACAGCTTAAAATTTTGACGGATAATGTTTGACAAGAAGTTTGTCACCTTGTAGCGCTTGAAATAAACTACTTCCTGCCGAAAGATGATAGTGTAAATTCAAATAGGGAATCAGACAGGTACAATTGTGTTAATACTGACGAACGTGTAAATTATTTAGGAGTCTGTAGCCAACTCGCACGACTACTGGGAAGTTGAACGAGTAAAAAATGGGACAGAAACCTTTCACATCGCGTATGTTTCTCGTCTGACGAAGAACTTTGATACGATCCGTGAGATTCACTGTGGACCTACCCAATCTAATTAAAATTAAATCCTGCGTGCTCCCCATTTGAATATATAGCTGTATATATGATTTGGGAGCATTGATATGATATTAATTTATTAAGATTGTGGCCTATCTAGGCGACTCGGGTGTATCCGAATTATCAGCATGCAAGTCCTGGTGAGATGTCGATGTTAGATTCCGTTTTTTTCCTGGCATTTTGGCATCCATAGAAAAAGAAAATCCTGACCCAATGCCGCCCCTTGACAAACATGAGCGTCGCCAGGATTTTTTGAGAGGGCGGTGGTTTCCTATTAGAGATGCTGGAGAGAGCCGTACCATGTTGTCCAACTCTGCAGTGACGTCCATTACTTTCTCTTTCTTTTATTGAGTATTTGCTGAACGTTTCTCGCTAGCGATGCACTTCGTTAAATGAACTGCTTCGTTAAATGAACTCATGTTTGAATGAAATGTACCTGTTCACTCAAATTTGAGTTACTTTTCACTCAGCTTGAGTTACTTCTCACTAAACTTGAGTTAAAACCACTCTGGGATCAATTTTCACTCTCATGCTTGAGTGAATGTCATTTAACTCAAGTTGAGTGAAAAGTAACTCAAGTTGAGTGAAAATCTCACTCAAGTATTGAGTGAGATCAATTTCCACTCTTACTTGAGTGAAATTTCACTCAACCTTTTTTAAAGAGTAGAGATTCTAATCGCCCGTCGCTCGAGGCATGCATATGTCACACTCCATGATTTCTCTTAGCTACACGTGCAAGGCCTATGGGCCTTCCCTCTTAAACTGACTAATCTGTACACTTTCCCATGTATTTTTTTTTCTCTATATTCCTTATGACATTTTTCCTTATTTTAGTATGTACCACTCTAGAATATTGGATACAAATAGCTTGAATGCACTATATCCCATACACACATATATATATATATACATATTTTTTAGACCGCACTGCGGTGGTCTAATGGTTAGAGCGTCGGCCTCGTAAGCGGTAGGTACTGGGTTCGATCCCAGGCCGGGTCATACCTAAGACTTGAAAAATGGAACGTGTTGCTCCCTCGCTTACGCTCAGCATTAAGAGGATAGAACAAGGACTGGTTCGCTCGGTGTCAGTATAATGTGACTGAGTGGGGTGTCATGTCTGCCTACGGCATGATATTTCAGTGGGACAGCACTATAAAATGGCAGCATTAGATCTGCTCTGTTACAAGTAGGTTTCCCTGCCTCTCCCCCTTCCCTCCCTTCCCTTCCCCGTCGTGATATAGCTGAAAAAATGTTGAAAGCGACGTTAAACCCTATTCACTCACTCACTTACATATTTTTTATCCTACTATCGATAGATAACACTTGAATTTTCCTTACAAACCCATTTATTTTGACTCATATGTCCTTCCGTATTCCTCATGCATTGTGCCATACATCAGGCCTACGTTTCATGTCACATGTTCCGTTCAACTCGAATGTTGTTTCTTTTTGATAGCTAACTCATTTTCTGTCTTTAATGGACATTCCGAACATCCGAAACGCTTCGTTATTTCATTTCATGTGTCCAGGAACCATTTCTCCAATATATTTTCCTCTCACATATTATTTTATATCTCTATTTTCTTTTCCAGTATACTCTCCATATAATTCTTATCAATTTATTTTCTCAATGCATATTTGTCACAATACATTTTTTTCCTCTCCACCTGTGAACTGGATGAGATTCATATATTATATAGGTTCATATGTCATATACCCATTTACATGCGGTACTCTCTTATCGTTATATCAATCATTAAGCCTCCACCTTTAATTATGTTTTAAGTCTTTCTTCCCCAGGGCATTTTATATTTCTCTCAGATTGTTAATGTAACGTTTTCCCTGGATCAAATTCGATTGTATACTGACTTTTACCTTGTTTTTCATTATGGGTTTTATCCACGATTGTTTATTGTCTTGTGATATCGTCTCTCTCTGTAATTGTCGTATTGGTATGGTGTTCTATTTGTGCCAATTTGATCTCGTGCGTCGACTTGCAAAAGTCGACGTCGTGTTTTGAAACGCGACGTCGCCCTTTCCGTCGCGCGTCGCTCGTCGACTTTTACAATATTAAAGAGATAGGCCAAAACTCGACGTCGTGTTTCAAAAGTCGACGTCGCCTTTTGGCCTATCTCTTAGCATTGTAAAAGTCGACGCGCGACGGAGAGGGCGACGTCGCCTTTCAAAAAGCGACGTCGACTTTTTCCGTCGCGCGTCGCGCGTCGAGTTTTGATTCTTTAGAAAGGCGACGCACGACGCGCGACGCGAAAAGTCGACGTCGCGTTTTGAAAGGCGACGTCGCCCTCTCCGTCACGCGTCGCGCGTCGACTTTTACAATGCTAAGAGATAGGCCAAAAGGCGACGTCGACTTTTGAAACACGACGTTTTGGCCTATCTCTTTAACATTGTAAAAGTCGACGCGCGACGGAAAGGGCGACGTCGCGTTTGAAAACCTGGAAACTGTAAAGAAGGAAGTTTCAGACGTCTTTCTTGTCGTGTAAGAACTCTATCTTGTACTGTGTTAGCAAGACACAGAGTCGGTTAATTTCTTCAGCATTACAATATGTATCTGGATGACCCTTCGGGTCAAATATTTGACCCCTAGGGTCAAACATAGATACATAAAAAAAATGTGCGATATTTAGTACAATGTGGCCTTACCGTCACGCCAAGATACGAAACCACGCCCGTTCTGTATGATTAGTGCGAGAGTTCTGCGTTCTAGATGACAAGAACCCACCACACAGTATGAACTACTTTGATCAAGTTGATGATTAAGTATTTCTCTGGCATATAAGGGTTCTGCCAGGGTTCTGAATAATGATAAAAAAAAACAAAAAAACCGAAAACAAAAAAACAAAAAAACAAAAACAAAAACAAAAAAAAACAAAAAAACAAAACAAACAAACATACTGCAATTGTCTAAAGTAAATGATATGTGACGTTAATAAAACATTGTGTTATGATGGCCGAGAGGGGCCATCGCGTCTTTCATTTCTAATTTAACGCGATGGAGCGATGGAGCTATGCGATGCGCGATGGAGCTATGCGATGGAGCGATGGAGCTATGCGATGAAGCGATGGAGCTATGCGATGAAAAGTCGCGCTATGCGATGCGCGATGAGGCTATGCGATGGAGCTATGCGATGCGCGATGGAGCTATGCGATGAAGCGATGGAGCTATGCGATGAAAAGTCGATGAAAAGTTGCGCTATGCGATGCGCGATGAGGCTATGCGATGGAGCTATGCGATACGCGATGGCGCGATGGAGCGATGGAGCTATGCGATGAAAAGGCGATGGAGCGATGGAGCGATGGAGCTATGCGATGAAAAGGCGATGGAGCGATGGAGCGATGGAGCTATGCGATGGAAAATCAGAAATGAAAGACGCGATGAAAATGCGATGGAAATGCGATGGAGCGATGGAGCGATGGAGCTATGCGATGAAAAGGTGATGGAGCGATGGAGCGATGGAGCTATGCGATGGAAAATCAGAAATGAAAGACGCGATGAAAAGGCGATGAAAAGGCGATGGAGCGATGGAGCGATGGAGCTATGCGATGAAAAGGCGATGGAGCGATGGAGCGATGGAGCTATGCGATGGAAAATCAGAAATGAAAGACGCGATGAAAATGCGATGAAAAGGCGATGGAGCGATGGAGCGATGGAGCGATGGAGCTATGCGATGGAAAATCAGAAATGAAAGACGCGATGAAAATGCGATGGAAAATCAGAAATGAAAGACGCGATGAAAATGCGATGGAAAATCAGAAATGAAAGACGCGATGGAAATGCGATGGAAATGCGATGGAGCGATGGAGCTATGCGATGAAAAGTCATTGCGCATGTTCGTTTACTTTCCAACAAGCATCATTCAAAATCTGGCTCTGTGTTCGGCTTCCCAACAAATATAAAATATCTATGACTGTGTTCTTGACATGATCAAAGCTTGATATACCTTTCGATTGAATTATTCCTACGAATTAGGCTACAGATTGCAAATTGTCCGGTAATGAGTCAGTCAGTCAGTCAGTCCACCCGAATACTTTCGTCGGCAAAATAAGGAGAACCGTTGACATTACAACCTTGATTTTTGGCATGAAGGTGCATTAGGGGACTGTTACCAACACGGTCTGAGCTGACCTACTTTTGATGAAAATTTCTGGTCATTTTTGATGAAAATCACTGCTGATTCTGACTTGGGCAGTGCCCATCTTAATATAGGCAGGATTTCAACTGGGGGTGGAGATTTCCAAGAACTCAGTTCGCGTCGGAGTTGTCCTGTGACGTTCATGTATATAGTTAATATTTAAATTATATATATCAACCTTCTTAAGAATAAAGTTATTTTACTGTATGGTATTCTGAATGGTATCTCATCGCATGGTATGTTATTTGCATCTACATGTAATACATCGCCGAGATATCGGATCTATTGATTCTTTAATTACCCCAGGAGAAAAGTATAATTCGCCACACACTCGAGAAAATTATCGACTTTTCATCGCATAGCTCCATCGCGCCATCGCTCCATCGCCTTTTCATCGCATAGCTCCATCGCTCCATCGCTCCATCGCCTTTTCATCGCATTTTCATCGCGTCTTTCATTTCTGATTTTCCATCGCATAGCTCCATCGCTCCATCGCTCCATCGCCTTTTCATCGCATAGCTCCATCGCTCCATCGCTCCATCGCCTTTTCATCGCATTTTCATCGCGTCTTTCATTTCTGATTTTCCATCGCATAGCTCCATCGCTCCATCGCCTTTTCATCGCATAGCTCCATCGCTCCATCGCTCCATCGCCTTTTCATCGCATAGCTCCATCGCTCCATCGCATAGCTCCATCGCGCATCGCATAGCTCCATCGCATAGCCTCATCGCGCATCGCATAGCGCGACTTTTCATCGACTTTTCATCGCATAGCTCCATCGCTTCATCGCATAGCTCCATCGCGCATCGCATAGCTCCATCGCATAGCCTCATCGCGCATCGCATAGCGCGACTTTTCATCGACTTTTCATCGCATAGCTCCATCGCTCCATCGCATAGCTCCATCGCGCATCGCATAGCTCCATCGCTCCATCGCGTTAAATTAGAAATGAAAGACGCGATGGCCCCTCTCGGCCATCATATTGTGTGTCAAGTACCGTATGCAAACTTCAAGAAAAATCTGATTTGAAATATTTTGGAATAAACGAAATACAGGCTTTATTGCCATCACTTATATACAAAGGAGAGTTTCATATTAAAACGTCACATATATCTTTGTCCTGCTGGTACAGATAGAGCGACAAACTTACGTACTTTAGACTGCCATTTCACATTGACAAAATTTAGCTACAATAATGTGACTCTCTCTTATATTTTGACCCCAAAAATTTTCTTAAACGTCCCAAAATGTACAAGTGATTCTTTATCAATGCTTACCATCTCTTATATTTGGTGTACGTCCGTTTTATTTGCGATGTAGGTATATTTGTCGCTATAAAATTATAACATATCCGGTTTATTGTCGCTGCGAAATGGCACGATTTCACATCAGCATCCTTTCCGCCATTCCCTGGTAGAAGAGTTTCGCAAAAAATTACTTATGTGGGGAGAAAATTCGACCAAAATTATCATTTTGATCAAACAGTTATTAATTCTGTAGAGGTGGCTTCTGATCATCGAGAACGCAGGATTCCCGCACCAGCCTTTTAGAGCAGGTTTTGACTTCCCAACGTGTAACCCCATAGCCGCGGAACCAAATTGCCTACAGCGATTACCAATTACACCAGCTAGCATCTGCGGTTAGTTCATGCAGTGAGCCGGTGGATGGTCGTATCTGAAACTTTAGACTGAAGGAAAGTAGGCCGACGTCAGTATACCAATAATCACTATGACAACCTTCTCAGTTCTAACTAATCTCCACAAGAAGTAGATTAACAAATATGTTCGTACCGGTATGCTTTTTATGTTACAGCTGTTCACCGACCGTCGTTTTTACGAAACAAGTGAACGTGAAACTGGCTACATGCTCCTAAATAAAAAAAAATATCTCTGCCAAAGACCAGAATTTTCTCGATTTTTCCCGCCTTCGTTGCAACGATTAATGGAAAGCCGTTGGTACCACTGGCAAGTATGGTATTTGTTCTATTCAGCTGCAAATTTATTTCGATTCACTGCTCGATAACATGTCTCGCCGGGGGACTATTTGCGGGGCCTGAGCACTGTTTTCAACAGGCAGAGAATACAGCCAAATGATGACCTCTTTTGGACGTCGACTTTTCGCGTCGCGCGTCGTGCGTCGACCTTTGCAAGTCGACGTGCGATATCAAATTGGCACAAATAGAACGCCATATATTGGGCTGCTCAGTTTCTTTTTAGTATTTGGCTCCCCCCCCCCATTCTCGGGTAGCTCTATAGACCTCCACTATCTACCTCTCATAGCACAACTTGTCTCCAGACATACCACCTAGCCCCGTACGAAGATGGAAAGCAGTTATAACATAGCTGATGAATTGATATGGGGTTGAATAATTAAGGTATATCGATATGACCCTGGATTAGGGGCTGACTTAACACATGTTACTAGTATGTATTAGAGTGCCATGATGATGTGATAAAAGAATTTGAATATATGTGGTGTCAGTAAAAGAAACCTCTTAAAAACGTACTATATGAGTTGTTAATTTATTGATTCTTGAGAAAACAAACCTGACTGGGCGTGGATCGTTTAAGTCAATCCAGACTGCCACACGCGCAAGATTTTCGTGTACTCTCGTTTGCCAAGTGAGATACTCATGTTGTAATAACTCGACTATGAAAAATATTCTGAGACGAAAAGCTCCTTTTGGTCCTCCGTACTTATAAAGACCGGAGGCACACAGCACAAATCTGATACAACATAGGAAAATAACATGGAGGGGGTCGTTCGCATTCAACTACTCCCCCTCCCCCTGGCGACACCCTTGATAAATTGGTGTAGATATACCGATATATCGGCATTTCGATAATGGTAAATTTACAACATTTTTCGCATTTTCGCATGTTTTCTAATTAACTATGGTATCGAACTTTCAGGTATATTGGTATAATTTTCAGGCAGAGCTGGGAGCCTAACGATACCACAGTCATAATATATTGTACGCTACTTTCCAGGTATATCTGTGACATGTTCGTACCGAAAACAACTCGAAATTCCATCGGACCAAAGGAAACCCCAACATCATTGAAACCTGTTGAGATCTTCTCTCTTCCATAGTAAACTGGCTTTTGTTTTAATGTGCATTCATATGTAGATCATCCTCCATAATACAGGTCTGTATGCGATGGAGTGCCCAAGTACATCCATCCATCCATCCATACACTCTGTACGGCTTTGTCACATTTGAGGAATTGATACAACACCAAAGAACTGAAACAATGACTATCCAAATTCTAAAACAAAAGGTAAGCAAAAGAAAATTTCAAGTTTCGAATAGTGCATTCTCAGTTTTCAAAACGCTGTTGATCGCGATTACAACATGGATATAGCATAGACTGTTTGGAACACATGCCTTCGCCATATAAGGTTAAATGCCCAGCGATTTCGTCAGTTTGTGGTGATCATGCTTCTTATAATAACTTAACTTACCTTCCTATCACCCCAATCTTCTCGTCTTTTAGTTTGGTTCCCGTTGTTGCTGCCATGTTGAGTTCAATTAGTTCTTTACCACAGATATAACACGCAATTTTAGTATGTGCTTGTCTTTGTATGAATAGTAGTAGTATATAAAGGCTATATTGACCCTCTTGCTCCTCATTGCGCATGCGCAGAACAAACCCCGGAAGTGCGCATGGTCGGTCTGCGCAGGTGTTCTGCGCAAGTTTCACTGCGCAAGTGTGTGACGTCACTTCCGGTCACGTGACCTTTTGGGGATGTATTCCTCCGCGGTGATGCGATCGGCCGTGATGCGGTCGCGGAGAAAAAAGCTCCGCGGACAGAAAGTAGTCCCAAATAATCCCGGGAAAATTCTCCGGCAATCTTCGGGACATTTTGGGGGCGAGAGGGGCCCCTAGTGGACCGATTGGGTTGAGTGAGGTGTCAAAGTGAAGTGCTTCTCCAGGGCGATGAAGTCATGGGTGGGTGCATGCAAAATTAGGATTTGTCCCGAAAATATAAAAAGCGGAATGCGGACTTTATCCCTACATTGTAGAGGAAAACCCCTATGAACCATGTCCAAAAGGGCTAATATCGGTCCCCGGCCTTTCGGGGCCTGCTGAGAGAGGTAGGGTGGGGGGAGTGGGTGTATGTAAAATTAGGATTTGCCCCAAAAATATAAAAAGCGGAACACGGACTTTTGACTCGATCGAGCGGGAACCTCTTCAACATCCGGGGTTTCCCCACTGGGATTTTCCCGGCCCGGCCGCACGCCTGCGCGGGTTGTTCGGCCGCACGTGTGCGCGGGTTATCCGGCCGCACGCCTGCGCGGGTTATCCGGCCGCATGCAAGAACATCTGGTCTGGCGGTGATGCGGGAAAAAAGCTTCCGCGGACAGAAAAAGTAGTCCTTTAAATACGCGGGTGGTCGCCTATGACGTCACTATGACGTCACATCCGCATGTAAACACACCCATAGCGGCTCCCCCAGCGTGGATGTGCTGTGATGGAGGGAATAATAAAAGGAATGACCTGTAATCGTTGTTGTTGTTGTTGTTTTTGTTGCTCTGTTTTTGGACTAACCAGTCAGAATAGTACTTATTACGGACTACACCCGTAGAGCTACGTATAGGCGCGCATGTGTGACATGGTCTATAAAAGACGTCCCTCTGGATCCCACATCCCCATTCCTACTGTCGCAGAGCCATGACGGAGACCCATCCCTATGCGACTCACATTTTACAGCATGCGACCGTGGTTAATTCACTCACGGGTTAGCGAGCAGTGGTTCGGTCCATGTTTGGAGATGGCGACGACAACGAGGGGCGACGCCAGATCCTGAAAGAGTTAACAGAAGCGGCTCTCGACAGAGTGGACTCGATGGAGAGGTGTGCTATCACCCACCACTACTGGACTATGACAGCCACCCTCGATGCCCGGGCTATAGCTCACGAGCGCTCATGGCGGAACCAGCGACGGCTCGTTGGCCTCACAATGGTCTCTGCCCTATTGACTCTGACGCTGTGGCAATGACAAAGACAGCGACAGAAAAAGAACGCCTCTTCACAGCCTCCACACAGGCGCTTATGTGCAACCGATGTATACCAGGGGCAGTCACAGTGTGCGTCATGCACCGTTCCTCATTGGGTCAACCAGGTCACCGAGGCACCTGACCATAAATACGAGGGTCAGTCAGAGTGTGCGTCATTCACGTACTGACCATGACGGAGCATAAAATACGGGCGTTTCTCAGCTTGAACCCCCGAGGTCTTCCTGCACGTCTATGCGGATAAGGTCGATATCATGGAAGTGGGAGACATCTGTGATGCGGACCTTACACAACCGTCTGTCCCGAGTAGTAGGCAGCGGACCGATTCGGTAACTTTTCACCCGGATGTAATGACGTCACTTCCGGTTTATGGTGGAGGTCATGAGGAGGTGTGCGCAGGAGTGTTCTGCGCAGGTATGACGTCACTTCCGGTTTGGGTGAATGGGTCGTGACTTGTGAGGATGATAGGAGATGTACTGACCTGTCTATGGGGGATGTCGTTCATCTCCGTGTCTTTTCGGTGAGAGGAGCATGTACTGGGATTTTTCCCCACCATGTCGTTCACTTCCGTATTTCTTCGGGCAGGTCCGTGGGAGCTTGTACTGGGTTTTTCCCACAATGTCGTCAGCCAATCAGAAGCGAGTATTTTGACCCGGTGCATTATGGGACATATCCAAGATGGCGGCGTCCGCCTTCTGGTTCAAGATGGCGGCACGTCCGGTGTCGAAAACTGGCCATTTTGTCGGAATGTGGTCATCTAGTGTCGAAAACTGAACCCTGTATGGGTCCCGCTAGACGTTTTGGGGTCTAGGTGGGCCACTAGTGGTCCGATGGAGTCGTATGAGGTATCAATGTGAAGCATTCGTGGAGGAGCATCCGAAGGGATGGGTGTGACGTGGAACTGACCTCATTCTGCGCATGCGCAGTAGACAAAGTGTATGGAAATAGACGTTTTGGGATCTAGGGGAGCCCCTAATGGGCCGATGGAGTTGTATGAGGTATCAATGTTAAGCCTATGTGAGGAGGCATCCACCCAGACTAGTCTCACGGTCGTTGTCGACATTCTGCGCATGCGCAAACAGGGAATTGTGGGAAAAGGGTATGGAAATAGACGTTTTGGAGTCTGGGTGGGTCACTAGTGGTCCTATGGAGTCGTATGAGGTATCAATGTGAAGGATACGTGAGGGGGCAGCCGCCTGGACTAGTGTGTCATTCGTGTTCAACATTTTGCGCATGCGCAGACAGGGAATTGTGGGAAAAGGGTATGGAAATAGACGTTTTGTGGTCTAGGTGAGTCCCCAGTGGGCCGATGGGATCGAGTGAGGTATCGTTGTGAAGGAGACGTGAGGGGGCATCCGCCTGGACTAGTGAGTCGGCCGTTTTCGACATTCTGCGCATGCGCAGGCAGGGAATTGTGGGGAAAGTGCATTGGAAGGAACGTTTTAGGGTCTAGGTGGGCCACTAATGGTCTGATTGAGCCGAGTGAGGTATCAATGTGATGCATACGTGAGGGCGCATCCGCCTGGGTGGACGGGTGTTAGGAATATCGTCATTCTGCGCATGCGCAGGCAGGCCGTAGTATGGAAATAGACATTTTGATGCCGATATGGGCCACTATTTGTTCGAATGTGTCTATGAAAGTGTTATTTTGTAGCTCCCGGGGTGTAGACCACGACTTGAAGGGATGTCCACGTCACCTGTAACGTCACTGGTGACGTCATCAGTGAGAGTAGTAGCTAAAGCGAGAGTTTGGAAGTGCGATGGAGTGCATTTGGTGTAGATAACAGCTATTTTTCCATCCAACTACCTGATAGAGTTATCTGTGAGTGTGAGTGTATGCGCGCGTGTGTGTGTGTAGTGAGTTAGTGTGAGTGAGTGAGTGAGTGAGTGTGTGAAGCGCATGCGCAATAGACAAAGTGTATGGAAATAGACGTTTTGGGATCTAGGGGAGCCACTAGTGGGCCGATTGGATCGAGTGAGGTATCAATGTGAAGCCTATGTGAGGGGGGCATCTGATGGGGTGAGTGCGGGGTTGAAATATCGTCACTCTGCGCATGCGCAGTGGACAAAGGGTATGGAAATAGACGGGTTGGGGTCTAGGTGGGCCACTAGTGGGCCGATGGGATCGAGTGAGGTATCCATGTGAAGCCTATGTGAGGGGGCTAGACTAGGGTGTCGTTTCCATTCTGCTGCGCAGGTCACGTGGGTTGTGACCTCACTTCCGGGTTTCACCTCCAAACCCAGAAAAGTTCCAATGTTCTCTTAGACGTCCGGATGTTCAACCTCCGGGGTTTTTCGCGGGCCGGCCCGGCCCGCCCCGGCCGCAGCGCTCGCGCGCGCGGGAGTTCTCCGGCCGCACGCGCGCGCGCGCGTCATCACCGGCAGTGCGCGGATGAATGTCGGGTCAAAAGGTCAAAGGTCACATCCAGGTCAAAAGGTCCAAGGTCTCCCTTTCGGCAAGGTTCGGAGACAATGTTGCGGCATCGATATACAGAGCTTGAACCCCAAAAGGGGATTGTAAATGAACCTAGGAAGGATGGGCCGTTCCATTTGGACCAATCAGCGGTCGAGAAAAAGAGCCAATGAGCGATCCATAAAAGAACCAATGGACGGGTACTAGAATTTTGCTCACGTCTGCGCCTACATCCGGGTACCGGGATGCTTTCGCCTACGTCCGCGCCTACATCCGGGTTCTTGTAGACCCGCGTAATGTTTTCTGGACATGGATGGGTTGCCTTTGGCTCCATTCTAGGGCACTGATTGGCTAACACGGTGTTCAAAGCCAGTTTCATGCATTATGCTCATATAGAAAACACACAAGACAGGGTTTTTTGGTGAGATCTCATTTTGTTTTTTATTCAGTAACAACAACAACGTGAGAACAACCGCGTGAAAACTGAAGCCCAGAACAGGGGGCTTGTACATTGAAAGAACTGAAGCCCAGAACAGAGGGACTTGTACATTGAAATAATTCAAGCCCAGAACGGGACTTGTACATTGAAATGATGGGCGGCCCAGTCATATACGAGTACATCGCGGTCCTCGGCCTTGGGGTAATCGTCAAACATGTGGACGATCGTCTGCATGGAATGTCCCCGACATCGATGGTACAGGTAAAACAAGCAATATTGTCCGCACACCATACTGTCCAGGCTTTGCAACGTTTTAGTATTCCAACACCACGTCTCTGCGCCTTGATTCATGAAGTCTGTTAAATCGGAATGGAAGGGTGGTAGGCCGTACGGATCAAAGTATTCGCCCTGCTCTTCTGTCAAGTACACGGCCACCCAGTGTTGACCGGGTCGATCCATCGGGTCTGTATTCAGGACGTAAGCAGCAGGATACACACGGTCTAATGGGAACACGTCTCGGGCGAACACTCCTTGAAAGACCATGCGTGTCCCTGGATCATTCTCCAGCACGGTGCGTATCTGGTCTGTATCCATGTTAGGTGGCAAAGTCACACAGGACGTTACGGCTTTTATCGATTTGAATGATGTCAAACTCAGCGTAGCAAATCACATTGATGGTTTTCGGTAAAGGTGTCCCGAAATGCAGTTCCAAGCGTAAGTTGCCTTTCTTGACGAGACTCAGTTGATGATCGTTGTCTAAGGTGGGAGTCAGATCGAAACAGAACAAGGTGTACCCTCTGCCGAAATCGTCTCGACTGATCACATTTCCCTCGTCTTGGTTGATTTGTCCAGTTGCTGTGAAGAGGTTCAGATAGCTCCGGATGTAATTGTCCGTTCCGAAATTAGGTTGTAAGGGGCGTGCCGGTACCTGTTGGCCATCCACATGCAGGGCCACGAAATTGATGTTGAACGCTTTTAGGTTGAACGGATTCCGCGAGAGAGTCCCATTATAACTCACGTTCTCAACACAGGCTAGGGTTAAACGCTTGGGCAAATCCCCCAGGAACAGGTTTTCTTGATTGACAATCATATTGCCTTTAGGAACGGAAAAGACCTTGGTCTGTACTCGTCGAATCGGGTACTGGGCTGGTTTTTTCTCCAAGGCTTTGATGTGCCCCAACTGTACACCTGGGCTCGGTTTCACTTTTCGGACATACAGGACTGCGTCTTGGATGACAATGTTATACTCGAGGTCCTCACTCGGGGCCATCAAGGCAAACGCAGGCGTTGCGCGCACTAGTCGTATTTTGACAGGTACTCCATTCAAGAGGTATCGGTCCTGCATGAATAAGTCCGCATGCAGACGTCCCATCATATCGACCGAGTGACTCTCTGCTGTGGCATCCACTCTCTCCGTATAGCCGTCATTATCAGGACTCGCTTCCATCTTGCCTGGGGTATCTCGGTAGAACAACGGGGCTGTCAAATACGAGTTTTTAGCGTCACGCCCGTAGGATAACAGTGTTTCGATGTAGGCTCGGTACGGGTACGTGTTCGTCGAGGCGCTGACCAGTTTATCACTGAGGGCTATATCCACTTGCTGGAATAGCGAATGAAGCCAGAGATTCATTGGACCCACGGGTGCATCTGCTTTGAGGACAGACCCATCTTTATTGGTGATTTTAGCTTTCACATATAGGTACGTATGGGCTAAATCCAGGTAGGTCGTATCTGCGTTGGTGATGGTGAATTCAATGGGGCCTGTGGCTGTAATGCTGGAAAGGGGCAGATGTTCCACCCATTGACCCTCTTCGGCACTGGTCTGAGTAGGTGGGACAGTTCATAAATCAAATTCACTGTTGGTAGAAGGACACGACTCGGCATGGATGAAAGCCATCTTTAAGAAAAAATATCCCGGGTCTTCGATGTGCGTCGTCCCTGGGTCGGTCGTCGACTGGTGCGAGGTCTCGGTGGTGCAGGTCTTTTATTCCCTACGGTGCGAGGCTGTGAATGTGGTCATCTAGTGTCGAAAACTGGACCCTGTATGGGTCCCGCTAGACGTTTTGGGGTCTAGGTGGGCCACTAGTGGCCCGATGGAGTCGTATGAGGTATCAATGTGAAGCATTCGTGGAGGAGCATCCGACGGGATGGGTGTAACGTGGAACTGACCTCATTCTGCGCATGCGCAGTAGACAAAGTGTATGGAAATAGACGTTTTGGGATTTAGGGGAGCCCCTAATGGGCCGATGGAGTTGTATGAGGTATCAATGTTAAGCCTATGTGAGGAGGCCTCCACCCGGACTAGTCTCTCTGTCGTTGTCGACATTCTGCGCATGCGCAAACAGGGAATTGTGGGGAAAGGGTATGGAAATAGACGTTTTGGAGTCTGGGTGGGTCACTAGTGGTCCTATGGAGTCGTATGAGGTATCAATGTGAAGGATACGTGAGGGGGCATCCGTCTGGGCTAGTGTGTCATTCGTGTTCAACATTTTGCGCATGCGCAGACAGGGAATTGTGGGAAAAGGGTATGGAAATAGACGTTTTGTGGTCTAGGTGAGTCCCCATCGGGCCGATGGGATCGAGTGAGGTATCGTTGTGAAGGATACGTGAGGGGGCATCCGCCTGGACTAGTGAGTCGGCCGTTTTTGACATTCTGCGCATGCGCAGACAGGGGATTGTGGGAAAAGTGCATTGGAAGGAACGTTTTAGGGTCTAGGTGGGCCACTAATGGTCTGATTGAGCCGAGTGAGGTATCAATGTGATGCATACGTGAGGGCGCATCCGCCTGGGTGGACGGGTGTTAGGAATATCGTCATTCTGCGCATGCGCAGGCAGGCCGTAGTATGGAAATAGACATTTTGATGCCGATATGGGCCACTATTTGTTCGAATGTGCCTATGAAAGTGTTATTTTGTAGCTTCCGGGGTGTAGACCACGACTTGAAGGGATGTCCACGTCACCTGTAACGTCACTGGTGACGTCAACAGTGAGAGTAGTAGCTAAAGCGAGAGTTTGGAAGTGCGATGGAGTGCATTTGGAGTAGATAACGGCCTATTTTTCCATCCAACTACCTGATAGAGTTACCTGTGAGCGTGAGTGTATGCGCGCGTGTGTGTGTGTGAGTGAGTGAGTGAGTTAGTGTGAGTGAGTGAATGAGTGAGTGAGTGAGTGAGTGAGTGTGTGAAGCGCATGCGCAATAGACAAAGTGTATGGAAATAGACGTTTTGGGATCTAGGGGAGCCACTAGTGGGCCGATTGGATCGAGTGAGGTATCAATGTGAAGCCTATGTGAGGGGGGCATCTGATGGGGTGAGTGCGGGGTTGAAATATCGTCACTCTGCGCATGCACAATGGACAAAGGGTATGGAAATAGACGTGTTGGGGTCTAGGTGGGCCACTAGTGGGCCGATGGGATCGAGTGAGGTATCCATGTGAAACCTATGTGAGGGGGCTAGACTAGGGTGTCGTTTCCATTCTGCTGCGCAGGTCACGTGGGTTGTGACCTCACTTCCGGGTTTCACCTCCAAACCCAGAAGAGTTCCAATGTTCTCTTAGACGTCCGGATTTTCAACCTCCGGGGTTTTTCCCGGTCCGGGCCGGCCCGCCCCGGCCGCAGCGCGCGCGCGCGCGGGGGTTCTCCGGCCGCACGCGCGCGCGCGCGTCATCACCGGCAGTGCGCGGATGAATGTCGGGTCAAAAGGTCAAAGGTCACATCCAGGTCAAAAGATCCAAGGTCTCCCTTTCGGCAAGGTTCGGAGACAATGTTGCGGCATCGATATACAGAGCTTGAACCCGAAAAGGGGATCGTAAATTAACCTGGGAAGGATGGGCCGTTCCATTTGGACCAATCAGCGGTCGAGAAAAAGAGCCAATGAGCGATCGATAAAAGAACCAATGGACGGGTACTAGAATTTTGCTCACGTCCGCGCCTACATCCGGGTACCGGGATGCTTTCGCCTACGTCCGCGCTTACATCCGGGTTCTTGTAGACCCGCGTAATGTTTTCTGGACATGGATGGGTTACCTTTGGCTCCATTCTAGGCCACTGATGGCTAATACGGTGTTCAAAGCCAGTTTCATGCATTATGCTCATATAGAAAACACACAAGACAGGGTTTTTTAGTGAGATCTCATTTTGTTTTTTATTCAGTAACAACAACAACGTGAGGACAACCACGTGAAAACTGAAGCCCAGAACAGGGGGCTTGTACATTGAAAGAACTGAAGCCCAGAACAGAGGGACTTATACATTGAAAGAATTCAAGCCCAGAACGGGACTTGTACATTGAAATGATGGGCGGCCCAGTCATATACGAGTACATCGCGGTCCTCGGCCTTGGGGTAATCGTCAAACATGTGCACGATCGTCTGCATGGAATGTCCCCGACATCGATGGTACAGGTAAAACAAGCAATATTGTCCGCACACCATACTGTCCAGGCTTTGCAACGTTTTAGTATTCCAACACCACGTCTCTGTGCCTTGATTCATGAAGTCTGTTAAATCGGAATGGAAGGGTGGTAGGCCGTACGGATCAAAGTCTTCGCCCTGCTCTTCTGTCAAGTACACGGCCACCCAGTGTTGACCGGGTCGATCCATCGGGTCTGTATTCAGGACGTAAGCAGCAGGATACACACGGTCTAATGGGAACACGTCTCGGGCGAACACTCTTTGAAAGACCATGCGTGTCCCTGGATCATTCTCCAGCACGGTGCGTATCTGGTCTGTATCCATGTTAGGTGGCAAAGTCACACAGGACGTTACGGCCTTTATCGATTTGAATGATGTTGTCAAACTCAGCGTAGCAAATCACATTGATGGTTTTCGGTAAAGGTGTCCCGAAATGCAGTTCCAAGCGTAAGTTGCCTTTCTTGACGAGACTCAGTTGATGATCGTTGTCTAAGGTGGGACTCAGATCGAAACAGAACAAGGTGTACCCTCTGCCGAAATCGTCTCGACTGATCATATTTCCCTCGTCTTGGTTGATTTGTCCAGTTGCTGTGAAGAGGTTCAGATAGCTCCGGATGTAATTGTCCGTTCCGAAATTAGGTTGTAAGGGGCGTGCCGGTACCTGCTGGCCATCCACATGCAGGGCCACGAAATTGATGTTGAACGCTTTTAGGTTGAACGGATTCCTCGAGAGAGTCCCATTATAACTCACGTTCTCAACACAGGCTAGGGTTAAACGCTTGGGCAAATCCCCCAGGAACAGGTTTTCTTGATTGACAATCATATTGCCTTTAGGAACGGAAAAGACCTTGGTCTGTACTCGTCGAATCGGGTACTGGGCTGGTTTTTTCTTCAAGGCTTTGATGTGCCCCAACTGTACACCTGGGCTCGGTTTCACTTTTCGGACATACAGGACTGCGTCTTGGATGACAATGTTATACTCGAGGTCCTCACTCGGGGCCATCAAGGCAAACGCAGGCGTTGCGCGCACTAGTCGTATTTTGACAGGTACTCCATTCAAGAGGTATCGGTCCTGCATGAATAAGTCCGCATGCAGACGTCCCATCATATCGACCGAGTGACTCTCTGCTGTGGCATCCACTCTCTCCGTATAGCCGTCATTATCAGGACTCGCTTCCATCTTGCCTGGGGTATCTCGGTAGAACAACGGGGCTGTCAAATACGACTTTTTAGCGTCACGCCCGTAGGATAACAGTGTTTCGATGTAGGCTCGGTACGGGTACGTGTTCGTCGAGGCGCTGACCAGTTTATCACTGAGGGCTATATCCACTTGCTGGAATAGCGAATGAAGCCAGAGATTCACTGGGCCCACGGGTGCATCTGCTTTGAGGACAGACCCATCTTTATTGGTGATTTTAGCTTTCACATATAGGTACGTATGGGCTAAATCCAGGTAGGTCGTATCTGCGTTGGTGATGGTGAATTCAATGGGGCCTGTGGCTGTAATGCTGGAAAGGGGCAGATGTTCCACCCATTGACCCTCTTCGGCACTGGTCTGAGTAGGTGGGACGGTTCATAAATCAAATTCACTGTTGGTAGAAGGACACGACTCGGCATGGATGAAAGCCATCTTTAAGAAAAGATATCCCGGGTCTTCGATGTGCGTCGTCCCTGGGTCGGTCGTCGACTGGTGCGAGGTCTCGGTGGTGCAGGTCTTGTATTCCCTACGGTGCGTTGTGCTTTGGTGACCAAGACGCCTCCTGCTTCTTTGGCTCGACGTTTCAGTGCTTCTTTGGGCGCCGCACCGCCCAAGACATCACCCGCGACTTGCAGTCCACTGCGTACCGCTTGTTTGCCGATCGCTTTGACCCCACACGTCACCAATGGCAGGAACGTTTTGATGATGCTCCCGAGTATGTTCCCCAGCCCATGTCCTCGTTGCATGCGTGTACCTGCAAAGACAGGAAAACTACCCCCGGACTGTTTGGTGTAATGATCGACGTAACTGGCTGTATGGCATTGATAAGGCACCTTCATTATGCAAAGTGAACCGCTCGGACTTGACGGAAATGAAGTGTCAGCACCACTTTCCCACGCTCGAATGCAATCGGTTGGCCGGTGTCGTCTCTTATATCGATGACGATGGAGCTAATATCGGCCTGACTGACCGGTAGATACATGATGTGCCTGAAACTGTGGGTGACTTGAGCTCCATACTCGCCTTTCACCGGGCAGACGCACAGTAGAGGTACGTTGTTGTCGCCGACAATGTGTGCATCGACCACGTCCGAGTAGACGTACAGACCATACATACCACCACGCATGTCCATCGGGATGTGGGCTCTCTCGCCGGTGGGGCCAGCGTACCCCGGTAGATTGAGACCCAGCATTTGCTGTAGGGTAGGACTGAGTTCAACACTCACGTTGGGGCTGAGCGTGAGATTGGCCTTGTCGTTGTGTGCGTTGTAATCGAAGTCCACATGATTTTTGAAGGGGAAAGATTTTATGGGTTTTGAAGTATTCGTGACGTCTCGTAGAGACTTATAATGCATCAGACTTCTCAGTCCACCCATGAACTCTTTGGGGGTATCGTATTGACCTTCGGGTAGTTTGAGTCGAGTTCTTGTCCTTCGTAGGTCACCTCGTACCATACTTCATTGGCTCGCACGTTGTACCACGAGTAAGGGTATTGGATATCCACGAGTCCACATTCCCAGCGTCCAGGTAAAGGCAACGGTTGCGGTAACTGGGTCACGTACTTGGTCAAGGTGTTGTCAGGAAACACATCAGCCGAGCTGTTACTGGGTAGGGTGAGGTAAAACATGACGACTGAGCTTTCCTGCTGCTGCTGTTGGTTTTAATACTTCTCCCAGCCCTTGGGCGCTAATCGTCGTGATGGTCGCGGTGACTTAGATCTTGGTGGTTGCAGGGGGTGGCGTGGTAAAAGGGGTGAAAAAGTAGGTGCCCGCCGTGGTGGTGTTTTGGGGGGTGACTCCGGTTCCCACTCGTGGTGTGGTGAGAGTCGTCGTGCACGACTGGGCGATTGCATAAAGGCCCAGCGCTGGGGGTTCCCCACCAATTCCTGTGGTACATGCATGTCTTTCAAGCCTTGAGCGAAGACCTCCCATCCTCGAGGATTCGTGTGCGACCTGCGTTGACGCATCAGGTCATTCACTAAATCCGTCATGTACCAGTAGTTCACCTTTATCATTCCAAGTCATGTTAGGATTCTGTTTCATTCGTTGTAATACCAGGCCAGCTTGTTTCTTGAACGATGCAGGTACACTCTTCAGGACTTCGTCTTCGACCCACTGTGGGGCTGTGGGTGGTACCCCTGGTAATGAGGGCTGTTGGAGCGGTGCTGAGGTCGGTGGTGTGTCGCGTGGTGGTGGTGGTGCTGGGGTAGAGAAGATTTTGTATTGGTCCATGAACGTCATGTACCGCTGAAACGTCTCATTGTACTGCTGTACTTTCTCACTGTCGCTTAACCCCGGTCGTTGTAAGATCTGACGTATCTCTTCATCGAGGGTGTTTATCGCCTTCACCGTAGAAGTACGGGGTACGGTGATTGGAGGTTTTGAAGGAGCCGAGGTTCGACGAGGACCATTTTTTTCGTGAGGTTCATTGTCGGCCGAAGAGTCCACCCAATACTGGACCCAACACGGAAGCGGCCAACGGTGCTAAGATGGCCCCGAGAAAGCCGCCTTTCTGTAACACCTTTTTCTTTTGTGTTTGAGAAACTCGCTTCTGGACTAAGGTTCGGAGACCTGTCTTATGCTTGGCCAACTTGGTCTTCTGAGCCGGAGTCAGTGGTACGTTGCCTTTTAACAGGTTGTACCCGATCTCGCACAGACAGCGTACAAGGTCAGGGTCCGCACCGCGTACAATCGTTCGGACCAACTCGGGTGGGGCCGTCTTCAATACACGGAGCGTCGGGGCGTGCTTCCGTACTCGCGCAGACATCATGTACAACTAATGCCAGAACCCACAACTCTGCCCTTTTTATTCCACCTCAGAGAACAGAGACAAAGTCGACCATGCTGTGGTATTCATTCTTTTTATTATCCCCATCATCAAACACATACACCCCAGCTGGGGGCGCCACTGTGGGTGTGTTTATATTATTTTTGCATGTACACGTGGTGGGCCTCTCGGGGAAAGATGCCGGTCCGTAGTCGAAGGTGGTCGGCGGTGGCTTGCTTGAGGTCGAAGAGCATATACCCGTGCTGAGGGGTTGTCGCATCTTTGAAGGCTTCCAACGCAAACGGTGTGCGGCCGGGATACATCTGTCTCGCCAGGTGCAGCAGTTGAGTGGTATCTCTCGGGTGTTTGAAGACCACCAGGTAGTGGGCATTTAAGCTGATGTTCCGATGTTCCTTGTTTTTACTGAACAGATTCTGCACAATGTAGATGATGCTGAGCCGTCGATGGTGGCTGCCTTTGGTAAAGAGTTGGGTGACCCGACTGTCCGTCTCCACCATCAGATCATCCAGAACCACCAAGGTGTCGGGTTTCAAATCGGCCAGGTTGGGTAGGCCTTCCACGAACGTGATGTGGGGCATTGCTGCATACGCTGCCTGCCATTCCCCGTAACACCACACGACTCGGGCAATGGGTGGGGTGATCATGCTGTCGGTGTGTTGAAGGAGCTTCCGGACGAAGAGCGTTTTGGCGGAGCCCGTCGGTCCTGCGATGACGCAAGTGAAGGGATGCTGCCACCGATTCGAGGTGTCCATGGTTCGAGGTGTATCCGCTGTCGTGGTAACCCGCTCTTGTAAATTTCGTACGAGTGAACTGGAGTGGTGGTGGTGGTGGGTACAACGTCGGTCGTCGTTGTCTGTTCACTGCGAGTGATGATGGTGGTGGGTACAACGTCGGTCGTCGTTGTCTGTTCACTGTGAGGGATGAAATCCGGTGGGTCTTCAGGCGTACTTGATGTACTTGGTGTAGATGTTGACTGTATACTTGGTGTGGAGCTCGACGTGGCTTGTACACGTGGTGTGGTGGTGACTGGGCTCGATACGGGGTTGACTGGTGCTATCTGTAGACCGGTTTCACTGATGGCTGGTTGGTTAAGTAACGTGCTGACATAGGCTACGTCGTAAAACACACCTCCGTACAACACACTCAGCAGGGTTAGCACTATGGCCACAAAGCCCACTTGCGCTTTGCGCGTTTTGGGAGACGCTGTGTTCAGAGGCAGCTGCTGCTTGTCCATAGCACCGTGGAATGAAGGATGACGGTAGTGGTGTCTGGCTTTATAGTCGTTTCACCTGGTTGGCTGCGACCCAAGAATTGAAGGAACTGGGCCAGCCTTGCCATTTCACGAAATGAAACAGTTTGCCACGTCGACGTTCCGTTTTCAAAATCTGCTCCACCGTGTAGTAGTCTTGCTGTGTTTTTACGAAAGGCTGTAATTCCATCTCGTAAAACGTCCCTAGCAACGGTTCCCCTTGAAGATCTTCCAGTTCATAGACTCGCTGCTGTCGGGGTAGGCGCCGTTTAATCAGGAAGTGCTCATCGCTCCAGTTGGGCAAGTAACTTTTCTCGAATTTGCCCTTGACTTTACTGATCCGTACAGGGTCTCCGACCTTGAACATCTCCTTCGGTGCTCGTTGCGATTGTATGGGGTACAAGACACGCCGGACTTGGGCTTCATGGTGTTGGCTCACGGTAATGGGGGCTCTCTCTATACTCCGGTGATAGGCTCGATTGTAACCACTCACAAGATTCGGGAGGACATGGATGTACCGCCTTGTATTCTTATAGGTGAAATATTTATACATACGCCCTTTGAATGTCCTGTTGAACCTTTCCACCACGGAAGCCTTGGTCTCGTTGTAGGTATGGAAGAAGAAGACCTTCTGTTTCTTGAGAAAGGCTTGGAACGGTCGGTTGAGGAATTCCGTGCCTTCGTCGGTTTGCAAATACAGGGGTTTGCGTCCAGTCTTGAAGATGTCCTTGAACGCCGCTATGATATTCGCCCCGTTTTCGTCCGGATGGGTACCACCCACGCATACTTGGACAGGATATCGATGCACGTCAAGATATACCGATTCCCATCGTTGTGTTTGGCAAAGGCACTCATATCGACCAAATCCGCTTGCCATTGGACATCTAGCCCTCCCACGATGACCCGGTTCCGTAGAAAATGGCGACGGACAGATCGATGTAAGGTATAGGTGTCTTGTTTTCTTAACCAATCTCGGACTTGGGCACGTTGTATCCCCTGGGGTTTGGCCGCTCGATAGAGAGCCGACAATGCACTATAGGCCGCCGGACTGTCGGGACTGTATTATAAGTTATCCAACACCTTCTCCCAGCGCTTCATGGTGACAAATGATGATGGACCCTGGCTCTATCGTTTATTTATAACGGGTATATCTTGGGCCGGAGTTTCTTTCTGATTTTCTTCGTTGGCTTCGACAGTGTCCATGGTAAATGACCAGTCCAACTCGTCTGATGACCGCTTGATAAGCACTTGATCCACATCTACCACGGCATCTTCCAATGCAGACCATAGATCAGGGTGAAGGGTAAAATGCACTGTACCCCCATCTAGCCGAGCCAATTGAGCAAAGAAAGGGCCGCGTCGGATGTACACATCGTGACACAAGTGGATGAGGTCGCCGTCCAGTTCACCAGACAACACCCGTTTGAATTTGGTCCAGCCCTGCCGGGACAGACGAATGTGGGCCGGGCACGGTTGTGTAGGGTCCGCATCACAGATGTCTCCCACCTCCTCCATGATATCGACCTTATCCGCATATACGTGCAGGAAACCTCGGGGGTCAAGCTGAGATACGCCAGTATTATATGCTCCGTCATGGTCAGTACGTGAATGGTACCAGATTTGACTGTCTCTCGTATTTATAGGGAGAACCCCGTGAGATCAAAGGATCGGGTGGTCATGTCACTGGGCTGACTGAGTCTAGCCGGGTAATCAATGGCATCGTCGTCTGGTTCATGGCTAGACATTTGTTCATTGGGTTCTGCCGCCGCTTCTCTCAGGGCACGAGCCCACTCCAACTCGTCTGATGACCGCTCGTCCGGTGTAAACAGCTGGTCCACGATAGGCACCACTTTCTCGAAGGCTGTCCACAGATCGGGGTCTAGGGTGAAGCCTCGCATAGGGTCTTGGTAGCGGCCCAGGCGTGGGAAGAAGGGCTCACGGTGTACGTAGATGGCATTGTCTATGTGGATGAGGTGTCCGTCGAGCTCGCCGCTCAACACCCGTTTAAATTTGGTCCAGCCGTCACGGTGTAGCGTAACCGTATTCGATACGGTCTCAGCGGGCGACCAGCAAATATCTCCACGGTCTTCCAGGAGGGTGACTTTATCTTCATAGACGTGTAACCCCACCCGGGGTGTAAGGGGCAGGATGGCTCGTAGAACTGGTGACATGGTTGACCCAATGACGATCGTTGAATGACGCACGCTGTGTCTGACCCTCGTATTTATAGTCAGGTCCCACTGTCAATGCCACAGCGCCAGGGTCAATAGGGCACAGGCCATGACTAGGCCAACCAACCGTCGCTGATTCCGTCGTGAGCGCTCGTGGTCCATAGCCCGAGCATCAAGGATGGCTGTCATAGTCCAGTAGTCGTGAGTGATGGCACACGTCTCCATCGAGTGCACTCTGTCGAGGACCGCTTCTGTGAACTCGTTCAGGATCTGGCGTCGCCCCTTGTTGTCGTCGCCATCTGAAAACATGGACCGAACCACTGCTCGGTAACCCGTGAGTGAATTAACCACGGTCGCATGCTGTAAAATGCGAGTCGCATAGGGACGGGTGTCCGTCATAGCTCTGCAACCGTAGAAATGGAGGTTTAGGATCCAGAGAGACGTGTTTTATAGACCATGTCACACATGCGCGCCTAGACGTAGCTCTACGGGTGTAGTCCGTGATACGTTATATTCTGATGGGTTAGTCCAAAAAAGAGAGCAACAACAACACAGATTACAGATCAATCCTTTTATTATGCGTAAATCGGGCGTAAACCTGTGAACATGATAGGACATGTACTGACCTGTCTGTGGGGGTTTTCCACAATGTCGTTCACCTTCGTGTCTTTTCGGGTACGTCCGTGTCTTTTCGGTAAAGTCCGTGTCTTTTCGGTAAAGTCCGTGTCTTTTCGGTAACGTCCGTATCTTTTCGGTAAAGTCCGTGTCTTTTCGGTAACGTCCGTATCTTTTCGGGTATGTATGAGGGTCTTGAGGGAGGCGACTGTATGTGACGAGTTGTATGTGTTTTTCTCGGCGACGTCCGTGTCTATCATCCGGGCACATCACGTCTGCGCCTGCATTGGGGTATGTATGAGGGTCTTCATGCGCGCGCGCGCTGCGGATTCATCCGCGCACTTCCGGATAACCCGCGCGCGCTGCGGCATCAGATCACCCCCGCGCGCGCGCGCGCTGCGGCCGGGGCGGGCCGGGCCGGGCCGGGAAAAACCCCGGAGGTTGAACATCCGGACGTCTAAGAGAACATTGGAACTCTTCTGGGTTTGGAGGTGAAACCCGGAAGTGACGTCACAACCCACGTGACCTGCGCAGCAGAATGGAAACGACACCCTAGTCTAGCCCCCTCACATAGGCTTCACATGGATACTTCACTCGATCCCATCGGCCCACTAGTGGCCCACCTAGACCCCAACACGTCTATTTCCATACCCTTTGTCCACTGCGCATGCGCAGAGTGACGATATTTCAACCCCGCACTCACCCCATCAGATGCCCCCCTCACATAGGCTTCACATTGATACCTCACTCGATCCAATCGGCCCACTAGTGGCTCCCCTAGATCCCAAAACGTCTATTTCCAGACACTTTGTCTATTGCGCATGCGCTTCACTCACTTACTCACTCACTCACTCACTCACTCACTCACACTAACTCACTCACTCACTCACTCACACACACGCGCGCATACACTCACACTCACAGGTAACTCTACCAGGTAGTTGGATGGAAAAATAGGCCGTTATCTACTCCAAATGCACTCCATCGCACTTCCAAACTCCCGCTTTCGCTACTACTCCCACTGATGACGTCACCAGTGACGTTACAGGTGACGTGGACATCCCTTCAAGTCGTGGTCTACATCCCGGGAGCTACAAAATAACACTTTCATAGACACATTCGAGCAAATAGTGGCCCATATCGGCCTCAAAATGTCTATTTCCATACTACGGCCTGCCTGCGCATGCGCAGAATGACGATATTCCTAACACCCGTCCAGCCAGGCGGATGCGCCCTCACGTATGCATCACAATGATACCTCACTCGCCATTAGTGGCCCACCTAGACCCTAAAACGTTCCTTCCAATGCACGTTTCCCACAATTCCCTGTCTGCGCATGCGCAGAATGTCGAAAACGGCCGACTGACTAGCCCAGGCGGATGCCCCCTCACGTATCCTTCACAACGATACCTCACTCGACCCCATCGGCCCACTGGGGACTCACCTAGACCACAAAACGTCTATTTCCATACCCTTTTCCCACAATTCCCTGTCTGCGCATGCGCAATATGTTGAACACGAATGACACACTAGTCCAGGCGGATGCCCCCTCACGCATCCTTCACATTGATACCTCATACGACTCCATAGAACCACTAGTGACCCACCCAGACTCCAAAACGTCTATTTCCATACCCTTTTCCCACAATTCCCTGTTTGCGCATGCGCAGAATGTCGACAACGACCGAGAGACTAGTCCGGGTGGATGCCTCCTCACATAGGCTTAACATTGATACCTCATACAACTCCATCGGCCAATTAGGGGCTCCACTAGATCCCAAAACGTCTATTTCCATACACTTTGTCTACTGCGCATGCACAGAATGAGGTCAGTTCCACGTCACACCCATCCCATAGGATGCTCCTCCACGAATGCTTCACATTGATACCTCATACGACTCCATCGGACCACTAGTGGCCCACCTAGACCCCAAAACGTCTAACGGGACCCATACAGGGTCCAGCTTTCGACGCTAGATGACCACATTCCGACAAAATGGCCAGTTTTCGACAGCGGACGTGCCGCCATCTTGAACCAGAAGGCGGACGCCGCCATCTTGGATATGTCCCATAATGCACCGGGTCAAAATACTCGCTTCTGATTGGCTGACGACATTGTGGGAAAAACCCAGTACAAGCTCCCACGGACCTGACCCAAGAAATACGGAAGTGAACGACATGGTGGGGAAAAACCCCAGTACATGCTCCTCTCACCGAAAAGACACTGAGATGAACGACATCCCCCACAGACAGGTCAGTACATCTCCTATCATCCTCACAAGTCACGACCCATTCACCCAAACCGGAAGTGACGTCATACCTGCGCAGAACACTCCTGCGCACACCTCCTCATGACCTCCACCATAAACCGGAAGTGACGTCATTACATCCGGGTGAAAAGTTACCGAATCGGTCCGCTACCTACTACTGTCCCGGGAGAGGTGGACCAAATTCAAACGGGTGTTGTCTGGTGAACTGGACTGCGACCTCATCCACTTGTGTCACGATGTGTACGTCCGACGCTGCCCTTCTTTGCTCAATTGGCTCGGCTAGATGTGGGTACAGTGCATTTTACCCTTCACCCAGTTCTATGGTCTGCATTGGAAGATGCCGTGGCGGATGTGAATCAAGTGCCTACGGAGGAAGAGCGGTCATCAGACGAGTTCGACTAGTCATTTGCCATGGACAATGTGCTGCCAGAAACCAAAGAAAACGAGAGATCCTGAAGGATCTTGGCGCCCACCATTGTCTGATAATTGTAAGCTAATGACAAGAGGATCTTTTTGTCCATTTTTACTAGGAACAAGCAACTGCTTTGTAATTTTGTTCACAGAATTTCGAATCTGAGCGAAAAAGATCGAAAAAGGGACACTGGAAAACACCAAGATATCATCTTTCTAAGTTTCAGGAATTTCAAGATCTCTAGAAACTGTACTTATGTCGGTTGTTATAGTACAAGAGAAATGAGCAAAGTTAGTCTGAAAGTGAATGTCCATGTACGGAGGATCCTTCGTCTTCGTTTTGTAGTATTTTATTTTATTTTTTTTTAATTTTTGCACGTGTCATCATTGGGTATTGGAAGCGAAGACAAATCTCTTTGACACTTTGGCATGAGCTGTGAAACATACTTAAGATTTTATAATTAGGAACGAAAGCTAATTCTGTCCTGTTTACTGGGCTAGTTTGAGATATCTCTTTTAAGATACCATGCTCGAAAATAGTAAGATGGTACAATACTTAATACTGAAGGGATCCGGTCCGCGCAGTAAATTTGAAACTTCCGAAGTATCTGAATCCTGATTATCTCCCTTGGATCGAAACATGCAGTAGTCTACAGTTGTCGAGTTGTGACGTTGTGTCACAAGAGTGACGTGCCTTCTTGTAGCCGACCCACCGGCAGAGGACTAAACTGCATGGACTAAGGAAAACTTGAAGAAATACATTTTAATTCCGAACTATGGAAGGTGAAGGTACGGATATTCTCTATAGTCAATATATAGAATATGCCCCAGCGTTTCATCCGCCGACTCTTGTGATGCAACGTCACAACTCACAATTAATAACGTATTAATTTGAAGCGTAACTTGGATTTTCGAATCGGACCAAAAAGGTATCTTGAACAACTAGGCCCCATGTGGGACCTGTGTACTAAATTTCAGAAAGATCCATGCAGTACTTCTTGGGAAATCACCATAACAAAGTTTCGTGGGGAAATCCAAGATGGGCGTCTGGTGGCCATATTGGTTTTCGAATCGGATCGAAAAAGGTATTTTGCACAACTGGAAACCTATGAACCAAATTTGAGAAAGATCCCAGCAGTACTTCCTGAGGAATCACGATAACAAAATTTCATGGGGAAATCCAAGATAGCTGCCTGGTGGCCATATTGGATTTTCGAACCGGACTAGAAAAGGTATCTTGCACAACTAGACCCCAAGGGGAACCCGCGTACCAAATTTGAGAAAGATCCATGCAGTAGTTCCTGAGAAATCGCGATAACAGTATTTCATGGGGAAGTCCAAGATGGCTGCCTTGTGGCTATATTGGATTTTCGAATCGGACCAGAAAAGGCATCTTGCACAACTAGACCCCAGGGAGAACCTGTGTACCAAATTTGAGAAAGATCCATGCAGTACTTCCTGAGAAATGACGATAACAATGTTTCATGAGGAAATCCAAGATGGCTGCCTAGTGGCCATATTGGATTCTCGAATCAGAACAGTAAAGGTATCTTGCATAACTAGACCCCAAGGGGAAGCGGTGTATCAAATTTGAGAAAGATCCATGCAGTAGTTCCTGAGAAATCGCAATAACAAGGTTTCATGAAGAAATCCAAGATGGCCGCCTTGTGGCCATATTGGGTTTCCAATTCGGACCGAAAAAGGTATCTTGCACAACTAGACGCCAAGGGGAACATGTGTACCAAAATTGAGAAAGATTTATGAAGTAGTTCCTGAGAAATCGCGATAACAAGGTTTCGTGGGGAAATCCATGATGGCTACCTGGTGGCCATATTGGATTTTCGAATCGGATCAGAAAAGGTATCTTGCACAACTAAGCCCCAAGGGGAACCTGTGTACCAAATTTGAGAAAGATCCATGCCGTATTTCCTGAGAAATCGTGATAACAAGGTTTCATGGGGAAATCCAAGATGGCTGCCTGGTGGCCATATTGGATTTTCGAATCGGGCCAAAAAACGTATCTTGCACAACTAGGCCCCAAGGGGAACCTGAGTACCAAATTTGAGAAAGATTCATAAAGGTCAGGATGCGAAGCGCGAAGTCAGGATGCGAAGTCGCGAAGGCAGGATGCGAAGTCGCGAGGCCAGGATGCGAAGCGCGAGGTCAGGATGCGAAATCAAAACATGCAGCGCGAAGTCAGGATGCGAAATCAAAACAATGCGAAGCGCGAAGCCAGGATGCGAAGTGGCGAAGCCAGGATGCGAAGCGCGAAGTCAGGATGCGAAATCAAAACAATACAATGCAAAGACTGGAAGCGGAGCGCGAAGTCAGAATGCGAAGTGAGGATGCGAAGCGCGAAGTCAGGATGCGAAGTCAGGATGTGAAGCGCGAAGTCGGGATGCGAAATCAAAACAATGCGGAGCGCGAAGTCAGGATGCGAAATCAAAACAATGCGAAGCGCGAGGTCAGGATGCGAAATCAAAACAATGCGGAGCGCGAAGTCAGGATGCGAAATCAAAACAATGCAGAGTGCGAAGTCAGGATGCGAAATCAAAACAATGCGGAGCGCGAAGTCAGGATGCGAAATCAAAACAATGCAGAGCTCGAAGTCAGGATGCTTTGATCCTATCAAAGCGAGGCCGGTTTGTAGCCCTTATTCCTAATATGCATTGTAGGGGCAATTGAAGATCATTACGGAGGAAGTCAAATTATTCTGATGTGTACCTCTGCTTTGCATTACTGATGTTTTATAGAAATTCACAACTGGTATTTTGAATATTTTTAGATCTGGCGTTTCGGGAATGATTAAAACCGACTCGAATAATTGATAATTAATACTGAAGCGCTCAAAGCTTTCGTAAGACTCTAAATTAGCCTGGTGACAGTTCAGGTTGACATTTTTATTCCAATCTTGCAAAATTTCCAGTTAGCCTGGTGTGTGAATGGGCCATGCCATCTAGGAATAATTGAGAATTATTGCTTACCAGATAAATTGGTCTTTATTGGGGAGATTGGGGTACAGTGGGACATGGGGCACAGTGGGACAAACCGTCTAGCTCCTTTGTTAAGTACAGGAAGCACATTACCAGAAGAAAGCTACCAACCCCATACAACACCTATATTGATTACATATAAAAACTATCATTGGTAAAAAAATTACGAGCAGAAAAACTGTTTTTGAACAGTCCGAGTAAATTCTGAGGACTAAGGATGATATTTTGTTATACCAAGTTATCAGCAGTACTTCGTTACTAGATGCCCAGTGGAAAGCGGATTTGGTCGATATGAGCGCCTTTACCAAACACAACGATGGGAATCGTATGATGGCCGAGAAGGGACATCGCTGTATTGTGTTATGAATTTGGACCGACACACGAAGGCAGGATGCGAAGTCGCGAAGGCAGGATGCAAAGTGGCGAAGCCAGGATGCGAAGAACGAAGGCAGGATGCGAAGCGCGAAGTCAGGCGCGAAGTCAGGATGCGAAGCCACGATGCGAAGCGCGAAGTCAGGATGCGAAGTCAGGATGCGAAGTCGCGAAGGCAGGATGCGAAGTCGCGAGACCAGGATGCGAAGCGCGAGGTCAGCATGCGAAATCAAAACATGCAGCGCGAAGTCAGGATGCGAAATCAAAACAATGCGAAGCGCGAAGCCAGGATGCGAAGTGGCGAAGCCAGGATGCGAAGTGGCGAAGCCAGGATGCGAAGCGCGAAGTCAGGATGCGAAATCAAAACAATACAATGCAAAGACTGGAAGCGGAGCGCGAAGTCAGAATGCGAAGTGAGGATGCGAAGCGCGAAGTCAGGATGCGAAGTCAGGATGCGAAGCGCGAAGTCGGGATGCGAAATCAAAACAATAACAATGCGGAGCGCGAAGTCAGGATGCGAAATCAAAACAATGCGAAGCGCGAAGCCAGGATGCGAAGTGGCGAAGCCAGGATGCGAAGCGCGAAATCAGGATGCGAAATCAAGACAATACAATGCAAAGACTGGAAGCGGAGCGCGAAGTCAGAATGCGAATTGAGGATGCGAAGCGCGAAGTCAAGATGCGAAGTCAGGATGCGAAGCGCGAAGTCGGGATGCGAAATCAAAACAATGCGGAGCGCGAAGTCAGGATGCGAAATCAAAACAATGCGAAGCGCGAGGTCAGGATGCGAAATCAAAACAATGCGGAGCGCGAAGTCAGGATGCGAAATCAAAACAATGCAGAGTGCGAAGTCAGGATGCGAAATCAAAACAATGCGGAGCGCGAAGTCAGGATGCGAAATCAAAACAATGCAGAGCGTGAAGTCAGGATGCGAAATCAAAACAATGCGGAGCGCGAAGTCAGGATGCGAAATCAAAACAATGCGGAGCGCGAAGTCAGGATGCGAAATCAAAACATCAGCATTGCGCATGATCCTATCAAAGCGAGGCCGGTTTGTAGCCCTTATTCCTAATATGCATTGTAGGGGCAATTGAAGATCATTACGGAGGAAGTCAAATTATTCTGATGTGTACCTCTGCTTTGCATTACTGATGTTTTATAGAAATTCACAACTGGTATTTTGAATATTTTTAGATCTGGCGTTTCGGGAATGATTAAAACCGACTCGAATAATTGATAATTAATACTGAAGCGCTCAAAGCTTTCGTAAGACTCTAAATTAGCCTGGTGACTGTTCAGGTTGACATTTTTATTCCAATCTTGCAAAATTTCCAGTTAGCCTGGTGTGTGAATGGGCCATGCCATCTAGGAATAATTGAGAATTATTGCTTACCAGATAAATTGGTCTTTATTGGGGAGATTGGGGTACAGTGGGACATGAGGCACAGTGGGACAAACCGTCTAGCTCCTTTGTTAAGTACAGGAAGCACATTACAATATTATCAGAAGAAAGCTACCAACCCCATACAACACCTATATTGATTACATATAAAAACTATCATTGGTAAAAAATTACGAGCAGAAAAACTGTTTTTGAACAGTCCGAGTAAATTCTGAGGACTAAGGATGATATTTTGTTATACCAAGTTATCAGCAGTACTTCGTTACTAGATGCCCAGTGGAAAGCGGATTTGGTCGATATGAGCGCCTTTACCAAACACAACGATGGGAATCGTATGATGGCCGAGAAGGGACATCGCTGTATTGTGTTATGAATTTGGACCGACACACGAAGGCAGGATGCGAAGTCGCGAAGGCAGGATGCGAAGCCACGATGCGAAGCGCGAAGTCAGGATGCGAAGTCAGGATGCGAAGTCAGGATGCGAAGTCGCGAAGGCAGGATGCGAAGTCGCGAGACCAGGATGCGAAGCGCGAGGTCAGCATGCGAAATCAAAACATGCAGCGCGAAGTCAGGATGCGAAATCAAAACAATGCGAAGCGCGAAGCCAGGATGCGAAGTGGCGAAGCCAGGATGCGAAGTGGCGAAGCCAGGATGCGAAGCGCGAAGTCAGGATGCGAAATCAAAACAATACAATGCAAAGACTGGAAGCGGAGCGCGAAGTCAGAATGCGAAGTGAGGATGCGAAGCGCGAAGTCAGGATGCGAAGTCAGGATGCGAAGCGCGAAGTCGGGATGCGAAATCAAAACAATAACAATGCGGAGCGCGAAGTCAGGATGCGAAATCAAAACAATGCGAAGCGCGAAGCCAGGATGCGAAGTGGCGAAGCCAGGATGCGAAGCGCGAAATCAGGATGCGAAATCAAGACAATACAATGCAAAGACTGGAAGCGGAGCGCGAAGTCAGAATGCGAATTGAGGATGCGAAGCGCGAAGTCAAGATGCGAAGTCAGGATGCGAAGCGCGAAGTCGGGATGCGAAATCAAAACAATGCGGAGCGCGAAGTCAGGATGCGAAATCAAAACAATGCGAAGCGCGAGGTCAGGATGCGAAATCAAAACAATGCGGAGCGCGAAGTCAGGATGCGAAATCAAAACAATGCAGAGTGCGAAGTCAGGATGCGAAATCAAAACAATGCGGAGCGCGAAGTCAGGATGCGAAATCAAAACAATGCAGAGCGTGAAGTCAGGATGCGAAATCAAAACAATGCGGAGCGCGAAGTCAGGATGCGAAATCAAAACAATGCGGAGCGCGAAGTCAGGATGCGAAATCAAAACATCAGCATTGCGCATGATCCTATCAAAGCGAGGCCGGTTTGTAGCCCTTATTCCTAATATGCATTGTAGGGGCAATTGAAGATCATTACGGAGGAAGTCAAATTATTCTGATGTGTACCTCTGCTTTGCATTACTGATGTTTTATAGAAATTCACAACTGGTATTTTGAATATTTTTAGATCTGGCGTTTCGGGAATGATTAAAACCGACTCGAATAATTGATAATTAATACTGAAGCGCTCAAAGCTTTCGTAAGACTCTAAATTAGCCTGGTGACTGTTCAGGTTGACATTTTTATTCCAATCTTGCAAAATTTCCAGTTAGCCTGGTGTGTGAATGGGCCATGCCATCTAGGAATAATTGAGAATTATTGCTTACCAGATAAATTGGTCTTTATTGGGGAGATTGGGGTACAGTGGGACATGAGGCACAGTGGGACAAACCGTCTAGCTCCTTTGTTAAGTACAGGAAGCACATTACAATATTATCAGAAGAAAGCTACCAACCCCATACAACACCTATATTGATTACATATAAAAACTATCATTGGTAAAAAATTACGAGCAGAAAAACTGTTTTTGAACAGTCCGAGTAAATTCTGAGGACTAAGGATGATATTTTGTTATACCAAGTTATCAGCAGTACTTCGTTACTAGATGCCCAGTGGAAAGCGGATTTGGTCGATATGAGCGCCTTAACCAAACACAACGATGGGAATCGTATGATGGCCGAGAAGGGACATCGCTGTATTGTGTTATGAATTTGGACCGACACACGAAGGCAGGATGCGAAGTCGCGAAGGCATGCGAAGCCACGATGCGAAGCGCAGTCGACGCGTGAAGTCAGGATGCGAAGTCAGATGCGAAGTCGCGAAGCGGCAGGATGCGAAGTCGCGAGACCAGGATGCGAAGCGCGAGGTCAGCATGCGAAATCAAACATGCAGCGCGAAGTCAGGATGCGAAATCAAACAATGCGAAGCGCGAAGCCAGGATGCGAAGTGGCGAAGCCAGGATGCGAAGCGCGAAGTCAGGATGCGAAATCAAACAATACAATGCAAAGACTGGAAGCGGAGCGCGCGAAGTCAGAATGCGAAGTGAGGATGCGAAGCGCGAAGTCAGATGAAGTCAGGATGCGAAGCGCGAAGTCGACGCGTGAAATCAAACAATAAACAATGCGGAGCGCGCGAAGTCAGGATGCGAAAATCAAACAATGCGAAGCGCGAAGCCAGGATGCGAAGTGGCAAAGCCAGGATGCGCTGGCGAAGTCAGGATGCGAAATCAAGACAATACAATGCAGCATCGGAAGCGGAGCGCCGAAGTCAGAATGCGAATTGAGGATGAAGCGCTAAAGTCAAGATGCGTCAGGATGTGCAGCTGCCAGTCGGGATGCGAAATCAAACAATGCGGAGCGCGAAGCCGGGATGCGAAATCAAAACAATGCGAAGCGCGAAGTCAGGATGCGAAATCAAAACAATGCGAAGCGCGAGGTCAGGAAGCGAAATCAAAACAATGCGGAGCGCGAAGTCAGGATGCGAAATCAAAACAATGCAGAGTGCGAAGTCAGGATGCGAAATGAAAACAATGCAGAGCGCGAAGTCAGGATGCGAAATCAAAACAATGCAGAGCGTGAAGTCAGGATGCGAAATCAAAACAATGCGGAGCGCGAAGTCAGGATGCGAAATCAAAACATCAGCATTGCGCATGATCCTATCAAAGCGAGGCCGGTTTGTAGCCCTTATTCCTAATATGCATTGTAGGGGCAATTGAAGATCATTACGGAGGAAGTCAAATTATTCTGATGTGTACCTCTGCTTTGCATTACTGATGTTTTATAGAAATTCACAACTGGTATTTTGAATATTTTTAGATCTGGCGTTTCGGGAATGATTAAAACCGACTCGAATAATTGATAATTAATACTGAAGCGCTCAAAGCTTTCGTAAGACTCTAAATTAGCCTGGTGACTGTTCAGGTTGACATTTTTATTCCAATCTTGCAAAATTTCCAGTTAGCCTGGTGTGTGAATGGGCCATGCCATCTAGGAATAATTGAGAATTATTGCTTACCAGATAAATTGGTCTTTCTTGGGGAGATTGGGGTACAGTGGGACATGGGGCACAGTGGGACAAACCGTCTAGCGCCTTTGTTAAGTATAGGAAGCACATTACAATATTATCAGAAGAAAGCTACCAACCCCATACAACACCTATATTGATTACATATAAAAACTATCATTGGTAAAAAATTACGAGCAGAAAAACTGTTTTTGAACAGTCCGAGTAAATTCTGAGGACTAAGGATGATATTTTGTTATACCAAGTTATCAGCAGTACTTCGTTACTAGATGCCCAGTGGAAAGCGGATTTGGTCGATATGAGCGCCTTTACCAAACACAACGATGGGAATCGTATGATGGCCGAGAAGGGACATCGCTGTACTGTGTTATGAATTTGGACCGACACACGAAGGCAGGATGCGAAGTCGCGAAGGCAGGATGCAAAGTGGCGAAGCCAGGATGCGAAGAACGAAGGCAGGATGCGAAGCGCGAAGTCAGGCGCGAAGTCAGGATGCGAAGCCACGATGCGAAGCGCGAAGTCAGGATGCGAAGTCAGGATGCGAAGTCGCGAAGGCAGGATGCGAAGTCGCGAGACCAGGATGCGAAGCGCGAGGTCAGCATGCGAAATCAAAACATGCAGCGCGAAGTCAGGATGCGAAATCAAAACAATGCGAAGCGCGAAGCCAGGATGCGAAGTGGCGAAGCCAGGATGCGAAGCGCGAAGTCAGGATGCGAAATCAAAACAATACAATGCAAAGACTGGAAGCGGAGCGCGAAGTCAGAATGCGAAGTGAGGATGCGAAGCGCGAAGTCAGGATGCGAAGTCAGGATGCGAAGCGCGAAGTCGGGATGCGAAATCAAAACAATAACAATGAGGAGCGCGAAGTCAGGATGCGAAATCAAAACAATGCGAAGCGCGAAGCCAGGATGCGAAGTGGCGAAGCCAGGATGCGAAGCGCGAAGTCAGGATGCGAAATCAAGACAATACAATGCAAAGACTGGAAGCGGAGCGCGAAGTCAGAATGCGAATTGAGGATGCGAAGCGCGAAGTCAGGATGCGAAGTCAGGATGCGAAGCGCGAAGTCGGGATGCGAAATCAAAACAATGCGGAGCGCGAAGTCAGGATGCGAAATCAAAACAATGCGAAGCGCGAGGTCAGGATGCGAAATCAAAACAATGCGGAGCGCGAAGTCAGGATGCGAAATCAAAACAATGCAGAGTGCGAAGTCAGGATGCGAAATCAAAACAATGCGGAGCGCGAAGTCAGGATGCGAAATCAAAACAATGCAGAGCGTGAAGTCAGGATGCGAAATCAAAACAATGCGGAGCGCGAAGTCAGGATGCGAAGTCACGATGCGAAGCGCGAAGTCAGGATGCGAAGTCGCGAAGGCAGGATGCGAAGTCGCGAGTCCAGGATGCGAAGCGCGAGGTCAGGATGCGAAATCAAAACATGCAGCGCGAAGTCAGGATGCGAAATCAAAACAATGCGAAGCGCGAAGCCAGGATGCGAAGTGGCGAAGCCAGGATGCGAAGCGCGAAGTCAGGATGCGAAATCAAAACAATACAATGCAAAGACTGGAAGCGGAGCGCGAAGTCAGAATGCGAAGTGAGGATGCGAAGCCGGGATGCGAAATCAAAACAATGCGAAGCGCGAAGTCAGGATGCGAAATCAAAACAATGCGAAGCGCGAGGTCAGGAAGCGAAATCAAAACAATGCGGAGCGCGAAGTCAGGATGCGAAATCAAAACAATGCAGAGTGCGAAGTCAGGATGCGAAATGAAAACAATGCAGAGCGCGAAGTCAGGATGCGAAATCAAAACAATGCAGAGCGTGAAGTCAGGATGCGAAATCAAAACAATGCGGAGCGCGAAGTCAGGATGCGAAATCAAAACATCAGCATTGCGCATGATCCTATCAAAGCGAGGCCGGTTTGTAGCCCTTATTCCTAATATGCATTGTAGGGGCAATTGAAGATCATTACGGAGGAAGTCAAATTATTCTGATGTGTACCTCTGCTTTGCATTACTGATGTTTTATAGAAATTCACAACTGGTATTTTGAATATTTTTAGATCTGGCGTTTCGGGAATGATTAAAACCGACTCGAATAATTGATAATTAATACTGAAGCGCTCAAAGCTTTCGTAAGACTCTAAATTAGCCTGGTGACTGTTCAGGTTGACATTTTTATTCCAATCTTGCAAAATTTCCAGTTAGCCTGGTGTGTGAATGGGCCATGCCATCTAGGAATAATTGAGAATTATTGCTTACCAGATAAATTGGTCTTTCTTGGGGAGATTGGGGTACAGTGGGACATGGGGCACAGTGGGACAAACCGTCTAGCGCCTTTGTTAAGTATAGGAAGCACATTACAATATTATCAGAAGAAAGCTACCAACCCCATACAACACCTATATTGATTACATATAAAAACTATCATTGGTAAAAAATTACGAGCAGAAAAACTGTTTTTGAACAGTCCGAGTAAATTCTGAGGACTAAGGATGATATTTTGTTATACCAAGTTATCAGCAGTACTTCGTTACTAGATGCCCAGTGGAAAGCGGATTTGGTCGATATGAGCGCCTTTACCAAACACAACGATGGGAATCGTATGATGGCCGAGAAGGGACATCGCTGTACTGTGTTATGAATTTGGACCGACACACGAAGGCAGGATGCGAAGTCGCGAAGGCAGGATGCAAAGTGGCGAAGCCAGGATGCGAAGAACGAAGGCAGGATGCGAAGCGCGAAGTCAGGATGCGAAGCCACGATGCGAAGTGCGAAGTCAGGATGCGAAGTCAGGATGCGAAGTCAGGATGCGAAGTCGCGAAGGCAGGATGCGAAGTCGCGAGGCCAGGATGCGAAGCGCGAGGTCAGCATGCGAAATCAAAACATGCAGCGCGAAGTCAGGATGCGAAATCAAAACAATGCGAAGCGCGAAGCCAGGATGCGAAGTGGCGAAGCCAGGATGCGAAGCGCGAAGTCAGGATGCGAAATCAAAACAATACAATGCAAAGACTGGAAGCGGAGCGCGAAGTCAGAATGCGAAGTGAGGATGCGAAGCGCGAAGTCAGGATGCGAAGTCAGGATGCGAAGCGCGAAGTCGGGATGCGAAATCAAAACAATAACAATGCGGAGCGCGAAGTCAGGATGCGAAATCAAAACAATGCGAAGCGCGAAGCCAGGATGCGAAGTGGCGAAGCCAGGATGCGAAGCGCGAAGTCAGGATGCGAAATCAAAACAATACAATGCAAAGACTGGAAGCGGAGCGCGAAGTCAGAATGCGAAGTGAGGATGCGAAGCGCGAAGCCGGGATGCGAAATCAAAACAATGCGAAGCGCGAAGTCAGGATGCGAAATCAAAACAATGCGAAGCGCGAGGTCAGGATGCGAAATCAAAACAATGCGGAGCGCGAAGTCAGGATGCGAAATCAAAACAATGCAGAGCGCGAAGTCAGGATGCGAAATCAAAACAATGCGGAGCGCGAAGTCAGGATGCGAAATCAAAACAATGCGGAGCGCGAGGTCAGGATGCGAAATCAAAACAATGCGGAGCGCGAAGTCAGGATGCGAAATCAAAACATCAGCATTGCGCATGATCCTATCGAAACGAGGCCGGTTTGTAGCCCTGATTCCTAATATGCATTGTAGGGGCAATTGAAGATTATTGCTGGTTGTTGTTATCACAGCAACGGAGGAAGTAAAATTATTCTGATGTGTACCTTTGCTTTGCATTACTGATGTTTTATAGAAATTCACAAATGGTATTTTGAATATTTTCAGATCTGGCGTTTCGGGAATGATTAAAACCGACCCGAATAATTGATAATTAACACTGAAGCGCTCAAAGCTTTCGTAAGACTCT